>PVHP010000645.1:120869-134375 GCA_004024765.1 Zapus hudsonius
AAAAAAAGCAAGGTTGAAATGATTGCTCTCTGTCACGAGGCTAGAAGAAAATGTTCATTTACAGCCAGAAAGAGCACAGCTATATACTGAGCCAATGAGCAAGTAGGGAAAGGACATGAACCTTACAGAATTTTACATCAAAAGAATTCTACTTTCATAATATTTTGGAATTTCACTTCATACCCATAAATTATATCTGTTCTCTACATATTGTTCAGCTGTGTTTTCTGCCTGAGGAGGCCAAATGCTTATTGTATGGAGCTGAAAGTGAGGCTGTGCACGAGACTCATTTAATAAATAACAGATGGGAAATGAGTGGAGGCCAGCTCAGGCGTAGAAGGCAGCAAAGTGGGGAGAGAAGAGACTGGGACTGAGCTAGTAGATGGAGATTATTGTTGGTTTAGTTTAAAAAATACTCTCTCAATCCTGTTTAGTAAACAAGATGGATATAAATGTGAAATAAAGCTTTTTGAAGGGGCTGTGGGGCAGGCCCGTAGCATGCATGAGGCCCTGGGTTCATTCCATCCCTAGCACTGAAAAATTATCATTTAGATACAGATCTCTTCTTCAGCCCCCAACAATAACAGTCACCAACATGTCCTGCTTCCTTCCCGTCAGCCGGCTGCTTCATGAACACCAGCTGCTTCATGAACACTAGCTACTTCATGAACATTAGATGCTCAGTTTTCATACAGATCCTGTGACTATTACACAGATGACAGAACTGAGGCTTCCCAGCGCCTGAGTGACCTGCCTCAGGCCACAGAGCGGGCAGCATCTCAGCTGGAACCCTGGAGCATCCAGGACGCTAGGACCCCATATGAGGCAGTATGAAGCCACCAAGGAAGGTCGTACTTTTAGGATCTGTTGATGAGGGATGAAGTCAGGGCTCACGGGATCTTTGAGGACACCAGGGACTCAGAGAACTCTGATGTGATGGGAAGGATGAAGGAAGCTCCCTAGGTTCCTCTCCTGAAGGGCTGGGTTCTAGGCCACAGCTTGGGAAAATGTGAGAGGACCCATAGACTTGAATTGTCAGTGCCAAGAGCCGCTGCTCCCTGTGAGGCTCACCTTGGTTGTTGTTTCTAGAATGATCTCTTTGTGCAGAAGTTCAACCACCATCTTCACATGGCCTTCTTTAGAAGCCAGATGTAAGCCGTTCAACCCGTTCTGAAAAGAGCAGAGACAGAAAGGGTGTGGTTAGCGGGTTGCATGTTCTGCCATCCCAAGTGCCTGGGGCACGGTGCTCACAGAACTGGAGGAAAATTGGGTGGTCAGAGAAGGTGCGGGCTGAGCTGCCCTCGAGAAGAAGCTCAGGGAACCAGAAGAACAAAGACAACAGGCCTGGACATAAACCAAGTGCAAGGATGCACTCCCAGAACCCGTCAGGGGAATTCTGAAATTCAGATCTCAGACAGGCTTTAGTCATTGCTGGGCTTTGGACCTGTCTAAAGGCCTAAGTGTTGAAGGCTTGGTCGCTAACCTTCGGTTCTTTTGGAAGGTGGTGGGACCTTTAAGAGATGGGGTCTAGTGGAAGGAAGGTCACTCTGCAGAGGGTGAAGGGGGAATACAGGTCTCTTTCCTCTTCCTGTCAGAGACGAGCAACCTTTCTTGCCACATGCTTACCCCACCATGTCTTATAGCCCACGGCTACGTGACCCTGGACTAAAACCATGAACCAAAATAAACCTTTTCCTTTTACTAAGCAGTGACTAGAGTGCATGCTAACTGCAGAAACTGAGATGCACTTAGCAAAGTAATAAACTAAAGAGCAGGCTGTATGAGAACTAAGTATCCTATCCCGGCCACACGGTTGAAACAGCCCCTTAGCCAGACTGCCATTTCAAATGCCAACAAAGAAGCCCACCCGCCTGCCCACTTGCTACTCACATTCTAGAAAATGGAAAGGAAACATTTTCCATGCCCACTGTCAGCTGGAGGAAGCAGAGCTCTCAGGGAAATTCTACTTGGTCTGGTCAGACTCCAAGGCACTCTCCTGAGGAGCCTCTCCGACCCTGCTGCTCTGTGGCCTCTGTGCACTGCACTTCAAGGTCTTGACACTTTCTGGCAAAAGCTGCCATCGAAAAGTGTGACTAAGAGCCACAAATAATTCTGACAATGTGAGGATGAAATTTCAGTTCCAATGGATATGCAGGTCTTGGCTTTGTATAGAAAGTGGTTTTAGTCAGTGGGAAACCTCCACCTTTGCCTTTTGGGTTTGTTCCTGTCTCCTCCTTCATGACCAGCACTTTTCTTGTCCATAACCTATGTGAACCCCACTCTGAGGCTCTGCAGGCACTAGACCTGGTATCTACATGAACCCCACTCTGTGAGGCTCTGCAAGCCTAGACCTGGCTTCTACGTGAACCCCACTCTGTGAGGCTCTGGAGAAGCTGAAACCTGGTGGCTGGTGCTGCAGGTGCCCACTCACCGCAGGAGATTGCCCTGGAAAGGGCTACAGCCAGTGTGGACATGGTGCTGGCTGTAGGCTCACTCAGTTCCTGCCCAGGCAGCACTGCTCCCTGAGCGGTGGCTCTTTACTGGTTCTGAAAGCCTCAGAGCTGTGGAGCTGGGAGCCTGGGAGGAAACGTAGAAAGTGGTTTACTGCTGATGTTCAGGGATGGCCTATTCCTCCTTGTAGCCAATGTGAGGACTCGATCCAGAAGGAGACTTTCTAGAAATTCTGTCTAAGCTAAGACAGGTGTGGAGTCAAATGGGAATCAGAGAGTCTGATTCTACCTTTTACTCACAGCTGAGGAATCCAAGGCCCAGAGTAGTGAATCATTACCTGATGTCACACAGCCCTTGTGGGGCATGACCACATGCAAAGCCAACCAGGATTCCCTAGGGAAATGAGTTTGGGTATCTCCCCAAGGAGCTGGCCTTCTTCTTCCTCCTCTTCTTCCTCCTCCTCTTCTTTTCTTCTTTCAAGGTAGAATCTTGCTCTAGCCCAGGCTGACCTGGAATTCACTATGTAGTCTCAGGATGGCCTCGAACTCACAGCACTCCTCCTATCTCTGCCTCCCGAGTGCTGGAATAAAGGTGAGCACCACCACCATTCCTCTCCAAAAGCTGCCTTTTGGTTGGGTTCTTTTCTCAGCAGCAATGAGAAGTTAACTACAACAATTTTGGTACCAGAGAGTGGGATTGGTCATTACCACTCGAACTCTGATTCTGTGGTTTTGGCCTTTTGGAACTGATTTGCAGGGGGAACGTGGACGGATTTGGAGCCTTGGCCTAAGAGACATGCTTCAGTGCTGTAAGTACACCTTCATGGAACATTCTGGTCAGAGTTGGAAAGACCTGAATGCAGTAAGAACTATGGACTGTGAGATTTTGCTTATGAGGGCGAGAAAGAACTGTGTCAGGACTGGTCAAGAAGCAGTCGGTGTGAGAGGCTTATAGCCTTCTGCCTGCCTGTGTCCTGAGAACTTGTGCAGGGTTGTTTTGCATAGAAATGGACTGGTGTGAACAGATGGAGATGGCACAGAAAGAAAGGAAATCTCTGGGCCCAAACTGCTGCCCATTCAGCTGCAATTGTTTGAGAGATGACAACCATTGAGATTGGGCCGGGTGATCTGCATTGGGACAGCAGGAAGAATGTGAACTCTTGAAGTAAGGGGCCTGAATGTTGAAGGAGGTTTCCTGCTCTTCAAAGTCAGTTTTGTTCCCCATGGATTAACAAATTGGTAGCCCACCTGGTACTACGGAGTATAACAAATGCAGAAACATGGTTTTGTTTTGTTTTTTGGAAATGGTCATGGGCAGTGTGAAGCAGGTATATTGGATTCCATGTCTGGATGGAGCCATGAGGATGAACTGTGGGTTGCAATGGAGACCCAGTGAAGTGCCAAGACTATGGGATGGCTGCCAAGGACAGCTGCCATCACTGACAGTTTTCTGGGACTGTGAGTAGCTGGAGGGGGGAAATGGAACTCCCAGAGACCTGTCACTGGTTATTGTTACTTGGGATTAGAGTTTGATGTGCCCTGCTTGTTTTAACCTGCTTGTCCCGGTTCAATCTGTCTTTGCCATTCCCAATGCCATCTCTGGCCCTGTGAACATTCTATGCCACCAGGCTTGGCCACTCTGTGGCTTCCATGACTGATCTCTAGGGCTCTGCTGACTGTCTTGGTCCACAAGAATCTCCTTTTCTCTCTTCTCATGGTCACAAGCCTTCCCAAGGAGGCATTCCTAGCAGGTGATGGTCTTCTTCATAAAAGGACCCATCTGTGTGGGTCCATATCTCACAAAGACTCTCCTTGTTCCAGGAACTTTCTCACTTTATTTATTTATTTTAGCTTAATTTTGTTTTTATTTTATTGAGGTAGGGTCTCACTCTAGCCAGGCTGACCTGGAATAGTCTCAGGGTGGCTTCAAACTCAGGGTGATCCCTTACTTCTGCCTCCCAAGTGCTGGGATCAAAGGCGTGCTCCACCATGCTCAGCCTCTCACTTTATTTTTTTACTTTTATTTTAAAAATATTTTATTTATTTACTTGTTAGAGAGAGAGAGAGAGAGGCAAAAAGAGAGAGAATGGATGTGCCAGGGCCTCCAGCCACTGCAAACAAACTCCAGACACATGCGCCACCTTGTGCATCTGGCTTTACATGGTTCCTGGGGAATCAAACTTGGGTCCTTCTGCTTTGCAGGCAAATACCTTAACTGCTAAGCCATCTCTCCAGCCCCTCTCACTTTATTTTTAACTTGTTTGTGTTTAGCACCATCTCTGTAAGTTCTTTTCAATCTACTACTAGGGTGATTTGAATCAATGTCCTTATCTGAGCCACAGGATAGAAACAAACCCTGTTAGGCGCAGTTTGCAAGCAGCCTTGGAGCTAATACACGATAAAAGCGCACGTGAACAGGACATGGGGAGCAGCTGCCTCAGCTTCCTCTGTCGTCGATGTGCCAATGAATGCTGAGATCTACTTAATTCAAGTGCACAAAACCTTGTCATGAACCTACAGGCCCTGGCAGCATGCTGCCAATGACCAAGACAAATGCTTCTCTTGAGTAACTCAGTGTGGATGGAATTCTAGGAGGGGGAATACACAGAAACTAAATGCCAACAATGTCTGACTGTCATGCACAAGACCGTATTGCTCAGGGAGAGGTTTGTGGAAGAAACCAGCCAGTCCATACTCCAGGGTGACAAGTTCATTAACAATGGCACCGTGAAATACCACGTGGGACTTGGAATTCTAAACTGGCACATTAACTGGTGAGAAGCCATGCTTTCAGCCTTTTCATTGGGTGTCCTCCCCTTCCTTTCATGAAGCAGCGGAGCTCAATAGGTGCACAGACATCCAGAGTCCCAGTGGCAACTGGCCTCAGAGGGCTGATGTCCAGTCAGCTGCTGTCATGCCCTGCCCAGCAGCCAAAGCTGCAGAATGCTGGAGAACCACTTTCCTGTTCCTGTATGCGAAGGATCTTCTGCCGTATTAAATGCAGGACAAGTTGACCCAGGAGGCCCTGTCTGATACCCAGGAGTGTCCCATGGAGAAAGGCCAGAGTCAACACTTCCTTTTTCTTTTTTTAATATTTAATTGACTTATTCATGTTTGAGTATGTGTGCCACATATGTAGAGATCAGAAGATAACTTTGAGGTCTCAGTGTCTCCACCTTCTTTGAGACAGGGTCTCCTGCCTCTGCAAAGGAGTGTCAGACTAGCTGGTCGTGAGCTTCAGCTTCTTCTGGCTCTCCCTCCCATGGTCACAGTGTATCGAGACCACAGATGCCTGTGCCACTTTGCATCTGGCTTCAGCGGGTATTGGGGAATTGAACCCAAACTGGCAGACTTTTCAAGCAAGTGCCTTTAACCACTAGGCAATCTTCCCAGCTACACTTCCTTTTTATTTAAACAAATTTTTAAATTGCTCCAATGAAAATTATGTGGACTATTTGTTTTTAGCTATGATCATGCACAGAAATGAGCTGTTGTTCATCACCCCTTCAAAACCAGGAACCATATACTTTATTTTACTTAAATTAAGTTAAGCTGGATGCCAAGAGTGGAAGACAGACTGTTGGTTCTAGCCTCCTAAGTTTTCAGCTATGCATCAGCCACTTCTCAGAAAGCCAAATGACAGAAGGGCTGTTGAGGGAATTGAGTAGGATAAATCACATATTTCTTCCTTTAAATCATAGGTTGTGGAAGATAAGTAAAAATGAAGTGGAAATATGTAAGAAAAGACATTTCAGCTAAAAAAGAAGCTGGGGAGAAGCAGTAGCTACTTGTGGTCATTTTCTGGCCATAAGGTCCCTGCTGGACACCAGGCTACTACTTCTCACTGGCCCTCACTCTGGTCTGCTCATGGCAGACCACTTGAGATTACCCCACATTCTTGGAGGCTCAGCTCCGTTCTATTTTCCTCACTCTTCTCCTTTGTTTCAATTCTTCTTGACTTATCTTCAAGATTTCTGAATCTCTGTGTAGCTATATTCAATCTGTTGAGGAGAGGTTTCTATGTTCCTGATATCCTAGCTTCTAGCCAGCCCAGGTGCCTGTGCCTCGGGAAGACCCACCCATGCCTCTCTGAGAAGTGGTGTGGTCTTTCTGGTGACAGCATGTGTGGGAAGAATGTGGAAGAGTTTAAAACTTTGGGTTTAGAAAAGCCAGCTCAGCAACGGCATTCACCACGGCATTCACCATGCTCGTGCAGACGCCATGTGACCAGCTGCTTCATGCTCCTGCTCCTGCTGTCATGCCTTCTCCACTGCCTCCCAGGACGAAATGTACCCCCACCCCACAAACTGTAAGCCAAAATAGACCAGCTCTTCTTCCCTTCCTTCATTGCTTGTCACAACAATGAGAAAAGTAACTAATATAAAAATTGATCTGAAATTGGCACCGTTGCTTTTGAGAAACATGACCAAATAAATGGTCCACTGGCCTCTGGAACTCTTTGTGAGGGGAATGGAGAAGAGTTTGAAACGTTGTGCTCACAACTACAGAATGCTGTAATCCAAGCTTAATGGACTATTCTGGTGGGAGTTTGGAAGACCAGAATGCTGAAAGAAAATGCAGACAGTGGGGGCCTGGCTCATGAGATTTCAGAAGTAAACAAGGACTCTTTGAAACTGGGCTAGTGGAGGCTCATGTTATATCCTGGCAGGGAAATTTGAATGAAGCTGTACTAAACAGTAATGGACTAATTTGCTTGGTTGAAGAAATCTCCAGACAGATAGCAGTCAGGCTGATGCTGAGAAGGCCGCTGTAAATTATTAAAGAGTTCAGCAGCATTGAGGAGAAGCCCCTTGTACTGCACTGGGACAAGAAGGAAGATATCCTGAGGGCAAGACCCCTCTATCTTCTGAAAAACCCAAATTCATTTGAAAGAAGTGAGCCTGAACTGAGGGGTGTCCCTGCTTAAAACATAGGGCTTAGGGAAATGTTTCTCCTGGGTCAGCTTTTATTGAGGGGGAATCTTTACACCAGCACTCCCAGCCAGAATTCTTCACATGCCTTTGCTCTTTTTCAGGTAAACTGTCAATTTAGAGGATTATTCTGAGAAGCAATGTGTCTGACAGCAGAGGGAGATCATAGCCAGGCTTGCTTCTTTTAACATTATTTAGATGAAGAAAAAGCCACATTCAGCCTGAATGATTTAATTTGGAGTATTTTCTTGCACCAACTGTGAGAGATTCCATTGGCAAAACACACGATTCCAGACATTTGTTCTCAATAAACTGTTCCTCTGTTTAGCTTCTTAGACTATCCCAATTACAGTAATTGATTTCCAAATGTACACATACGTAGACATGCCATGAGAAATCTAGCTCTTATCTTGTCAAGAGCAGAAGAAAGTTTTCAAATAGGAAGGATCTGATTCCTGAGGTCCCACACCTTATGGAGAATGGCAGGGACACCTCAAAAACAGATGCTAGTGATTCCAGGATACACAACCCTCACACTTCCTTTTCTTACAGGTGTCAATTTTCCTGTGTCCACAGATCAGACAGCCTATAGCTATGTCCTCTGACTGAGGACTTAAAACCTCCTGGCCATCCCACCCTAGAATTCTGAAAGCTCATGTTCCAGTCTCTCCTTTCTGGTGAGATAAGCAGGGACTTAGGCTACCAAGCCAAGACATTCACTGACACCTACTATCAGGTATTGAATCTGCTTATCAGATCAGCTGCCTGTATCTGGCTGGACAGAAGCAAGGAGCTGCTGATAAGGGAAAGTTCTGATGGGGAAGAAAAGGTCTGTAGTCTTGGGAAGAACAGCCCACTTCAAGGGGCCGGAAAGATTGTGAGAGCTGTGGTGGGGGAGACTATCCAGAGGCATGGCACCCTTCAGTAACAACACACTTGGGCCAGGAGAACCGGGCTGAATACTAGGCTATCCATGGTCCCCTGCCACAAGGACTGATCCAGACGACCCATGGAGGAGGATATCCAGCTGATTGGGGGTGGGGGAGGGGGCACTGGGGAATTGGGGATAACAACTCATTGTTTGCCTATTAAATAATGTAACTCATTATGGTCAATAAATATATATATGTGTATATATATTAAAATTAAAAAAAAAGAACAGCCCACTTCATAGCAGTGGCAGAGAAGCCAGGGAGATTAAGGAGCTTAGAATAGATGAGAGATGAGAAGAGTAAGTTCTAGATGATTCAATCATGATACTGCACTCCTCTTTGCCAATGTGGTCAATAAAGAACCAACAAGTACAACTTAGTGGTAGAGTGCTTGCCTGGTGTGTATGAGGCCCTGGGTTTGGGTCCTTGTACTGTAAAACAAAACTGCAACAAAAACAAGACAGAAAAAACCACACAGCCACAATGCCCATGATGAGGACGAGATGTCTACCCAGAACGTATGTGCCTAGGCAGTCCATCTTCCTATCCATTCCGGATTCTCAGTCAAGAACCAGGAGCAATGGGCAGCAAGTGGGGGCTGGTATCTGATTTCCCTTCTCCACAGCAGGAGCCAGGGACCCTTGCAGAAACATCCAGCCCAACAAACACAGGCGGTTGTGCTGGGAGCCAGGACAAGGAAAGAGCCTGAGGCAACTTGTAGCAAAAAGTAAGGGAAGAACAACAGGCTTATGACAAAGAAACTCACCTGGTGAAAGGCCTCCACTGCTTGTGGATTCGACATGAAACCATGACAGCATCAGGTCAAAATCCGCAGAATGGCAAGGAGCCCATAAGTTCAAACAGATGCAAGCAAAGAACCACTCCACAGGGGAAAGTGAAGCGCTGGCAGCTATGATAGACAGACCCAGTGCTGAATCGCTGCTCAGAGGCATCAGGGTGGTCCTCGGTGGAGGCCAAGACTGGTGGCGAGACTTGACGAAGAGCAGATGCTGATATCATATGGACTCGCTGCCCCTCCCACCCAAGTCCAGGTCAGCTACAAGAGAACACTGATGACTTTACCACAGAGATGGTGATGCCTGCCCCACCTGTGACCCCAGTCTACCAATGGGCAGGAGGCACAATTCACACACCAGGTGGGCAGAAGACACCATTTCTTTAGGACTGATCTCATGAATACAATGCCTTTGTATGGCCACCAGGAACATCGGACAGACATGGTTGAGGTTAACCATGGGATGGAATGCAGTAAAAAGCTGATCAGAGGCTCCTGGCCATGTGACACCCAAGGCCAAGCCTTGCCTGGAAGACCCTCAGAACAGAGAGAAGGTAGGATGTGGACAGAAAGAGACAGAAGGAGGAAAGGAAGAGGGGAGAGAGTGAGAAGGCATAAAGGAGGGGCGAGGAGGAACAGAAGAAGTGATTGGGACAGCCAGTGGGAGCTAGATGGATTCTGGTCTGGATAGGGTGGTGGTATGCATCCATGTCAGCTTCCTGAGTGGGAGGCACGTGAGTGGCCAGGTGGGAGGTGTCCTTACTCTTTAAGTGGTGGACACTGGAATATTTAGGGACAACAGTGATGTAGGCATCATATATTACAGATGGGTAGAAAGGTGAATGGATAGGAAGAGTATATGGAACTACTTAAAAAAACAGTCACAAAGAATTTGGGCAAGAGAGATGCAGGATTCTTTATACTATTCTTGCAATGTTTCTGCAGCTATGAAACAATGACAGTTTTCAAGGAGACAGGAGGAAGGGGGAGTGATGGCAAGGCCTAAGAGGTTCTGGCTACGGGAGTGGGGGCTAGATGTCCCATTAGGGCTTCTGTAGGTCCTAGGACTCACATCCATCCAACCTATTTTATCCAGAAACCTTGAGGAGCAGCCCAGATCAATGTTCTGATGCGACTCTACAACTAGTCCAGTGTATCTCTTGTGAAGGCGGCAGACCTCAGTCCCACACGGATGCCTGCTGCTAGGGGATACCACCTCTGGAGGACTGGCTTCCACCTGCAGCCTGTTTCTACTCTGCACCGTTTACAGCTCTGTAGGGACCACTTGATAGGAAAGGCCTGCTAAAAATATTCCATCTTGAAATCTAATGACTCAGGAGGTAGACTGAGCTGAGCAACTGTCCTTTCCTCCTTTGCAGACCTGTCTTCCTCTAGGGACAGGGGCAATTACAGAACGAAGGACCCAGGAGGCCTGCACCAACTCACAGAAGTGGCCAGATGGAAAGGAACAAACCAGCTCTAAGCATTTTCTTTTCTTTGCTATATTGCAATCTAAATTTAGCTCTCTACCCAGGTAGCTCTTAAGATTCATAGTTTACTAGATAATCATGAGGAAGAAAGACACTGTAATCCATTTCATTATCTTAAAGCAATTTCTGTGCTGTGCTTGGAGGCCAACTGACCTTTCCTGTGCTCTCTGACTGCCTGAAACTAACAGTGGTCCCCACACTCTGAAATCCCACGGCTCAGCAGCAGATCCACTGCTGAGGTTACAGGTCCTTGGGGAGTGGGTGGGGGGGGGAGGAAGTCTAAGCTCAAGTTAATGAGAGAATGGGCTCTAAAATTGAGCTCAGCAGCTAAGAATATCTCTCCTGCACTAGAAAGATTCTCTGTCCGTGATCTTGGTACTCCATTTAAAAATAAAGAGAACCAGAACTCTTGAAGAAGGGCAGGGGGCTTAGAGGAGGAAGCCTGGGGAGGAGTAAGGCCTCTCATCTATCCTATCTGTCGCCTCTCTGGGCCTCAAACAGTGTGTCTTCCAAATGACAGGCCTGATGACATTTCTTGTCTCTCCTCTAGTCTATATCTCAAGAATCAAGCCGTCAGCAGCTGCAGGAAACAGTTGAGAACCGCATTTTGCAGGCACAGGGAAAAAGCACGATAATATTCCCACTGAACTACCAACCATGGTTTGCAGAATAGAAGTTGGGGGAGACTTTCAGATGTCACAAAGCATGTATTCACCTTGATATTAAATTTACAAAACAAAATGAAAATTAAAGATATGCCAGTTACCAATGAGAAAAAGTTTCGAGTTCAAGTTCACCATCAAATGTCAAAGGTTCCAGGCAAAGTCACATCCACCATTTATTTCAACCAGAGTAGCTTTATGTTCCTCTGCCAACCAGAAAAACCAGTCCCCTCAAGGACCTTGTGCTCAGAGAGCCCTGCCTCTCTTTGCCATGCCATCCCCCATTTCCTATTTCCTCACTGTACTACATTCTAGCATGTAAAATCACATTCATCTGTTTTGCACTCTTCTGCCCCAAAGGCTTGGCTTTTATGAGGTCCTGTTTTCTTTTATAATCAGGTCTCAGCCTGGGTCTGGTGCATGGAGTATTTTCCACAGAACTGAACATACATTTGTGCACCCTGCTGCATAAACAGCCCTCTCTTTTTACTTAGTCTCTAACAAGTAAAAAGATCACATCCAGCCTTCACACCGTAAACTCACAGCTATCACACCATAACGTGAAGTTTGGATGATATGCGTTCCTTGCAATACATTCTAGATCATTCCTGGCAAGGCTAGTCACTCTTTTCCTAGTCCTTAGGATGTGGGAGACATCTCTGTTGGCTACAAACACATGGAGCACTCCTCCATCTGACAAGGACCAACTTATTTTCCAACTGTCAGTTGGCCCTTATAATTAGTGAGATGACCATCAAATGGATTAGTTTCTACCCAAACAACAATTCATTTATTTGAAATAGTTTTAGGGACAGAAGCTTCCAAGTTGCATCTTCTCTACTCAGGCTCTCTTCAGAATTTCAGAAGGCTCCAGACCACAGACACAGGGGTTTTTCCCTGCTTCCCATCTTCCTTAATTGCAAGCCAGACTCTCACTGTCCCAGGTACAGCATCTTCTCTCTCTCCCTCATCATTATTCCAGGGCGTAAGAAGGCTTAATGTCACCCCAATGTCACAGCATGACTGTGGGGTACAAGCAGAAGCTGGAACCATGTGGTCTATTGACATCTCCATACCTGTCTATAGTTCTAACAAGCAGAGGACAGGCAGTGACAAGCTTTCTGCACTGATGAAGAACTAGCCTCCCAAACTCAGGGACCACTCTCCTCACCCTCTTTTACGCCTGCACCCCAGCTCCAGTCTTCTGCAGACCTAATCTTGCTGCAACCTCTGCTTCCCAATTCTGTATCTAGAGACTTCTATTCCTCCCCTGAGTCTGTTCTCTCACTCACTGGCATGTCACCGCCCCTCCCAGACCACAAACAACATCAGAGTGGGCAGGGGCCTGTACTCAGCACCACTCAGCAGTCATGGGAGAATGTGCGGCAAGCATCCAAGCCTGTCCAAGTTCCCATGTGCCAGGCAGAACACCACATCTGAAGCTCCCACAGGCAGGCAGGTTTCCTTCTGTGTGCCAGGTCTTTGAAGGCAGGGTCTGAGTGTCCCATAGCTAGTCTAGCAGAGTGGCAGCCATGGTACATGCTCTCAATATGTGCTGGCAGTCATGAATGAGCTTAGAAACGGCTATTTTGTTATTGTTTCAGTATTGTTTTCATTTTTGAGACAGGAGCTTACCATGAAGCTCAGGCTGGCCTAGAACTCAGAATCCTTCTGCCCCAGCAGCCCTTGCTCAGATTGCAGGTGCATCCTGTGGTTTCTTTCCCTCAGGAGGGTCGTGCTTCTTTTCATCTGCCGTAGATGTGAAAAGTCAATTATCCCACCCCAGAGAGCACTTGGTTCACGTGTGTGTGTGTGTGTGTGTGTGTGTGTGTGTGTGTGTGTGTGTGTGTACCAAGGGTTAACGGGTATCTCCCTCAATGGCTCTCCACCTTGTTTTTTGAGACAGGGTCTCTCACTGAACCTAAAATGCACCACTTTGGCTAACCTAGCTAGCCAATAAGCCCTGGGATTTTCCTGTCTCTGCCTCCCAGCCTGGATTGGGTCACAAGAGAGGCTTTGAGAGCTGGGCACAGAGGCCATGTCTGGGATTCCAGCACTGCAGGAGAGTCATGAGTTCAAGGCCAGTCTGGATTACATAGCAAGACTCTGTCTCAAAAAAAATCCAAGGACTGGGGTGGTAGCTCAGTGATAGAGCACTTGTCTCGCATGTGCAAGTCCCTGAGCTCCATCTTCAGTACAGAAAAAAAGGTTCAGGGAAGGTTTGGGGGTATATATTGGTGGCAGA
>PVHP010000646.1:0-134236 GCA_004024765.1 Zapus hudsonius
TACCTAGTGAATCCATCTAGTATAAATGCATTGAAATAAAGTTTTGTGAGGAACTCTCTCAACTCAGAGACCTTATTAAATAAAAGGTTGATAGTATATAACTTTTAAGGAGTGCCTGTTGAAATTTAATAACTAATGGGTGCAATTACTTAGCAGTTTTCTCAAGAGAAACTGTGTCTTATCACTGTAATTCAACACACTTTGCTTGAAAGTATTCAGTGTATATTATTCAGTAGCTGGCACTATGCAGAGGTAAAAATATTTATTCATTAGACAGCAAGTGTTTTGGCTGTTGAAAAATCCTTTACATAGCAGAAACGTTTTCCCCTTATGGATTTTTGTTTCAAAAACTTCTCTTGCACTTTATTTTGTATACGTATTTTACATATGAATTCTTTAGCATTAAAGTTATCTGCAATGGTTAAAGAAATAAACATAACCAAACGAAGTCAATTGCAAATTTGTCTTCATTATGATTTAATAATATTAATCCACACACTTATAGGCTGCTTGGGATGATGGTAAGTGGTTCTATTTCCATTTCCATCCCTTTATTACTAGGCCCATGAATCCTGGCTATAGGAGAAACAGTACCATATGTTGGATGCGATTTAGAGCATATACGGCTTATATACAATCCTATCCTGCTCCTGGTACCACAATATGCTTTCTAGAGGAACAGAACAAATAGGAGATGTGCATATATATATATATATATATATATATATATATATATATATATATATATATATATATATATATATATATATATATATATATATATATATATATATATGTAACTTATTAGATTGGTTTACCTGATATGGGCTGAGCAGTCCAACAGTCTCAGGCTGGAGAGCCTGAGAACCCAATAGCTAACCAACCCATGAGGCTAGATGCCCTCAGTGGTTCCAATCTGATGCTGAAGGTCTGGAAGATTCCTGGAAAGCCTCTAGTTTTCAGACTACATTTGAAGGCTGTAGATATATAATTTTATTTTGGACAGTTTCCCTACCTGATTTTGGTGTTAGGTTAATATTGGCTTATAAAATGGATGTTTTTTAGTATTTCCTTCTCTATTTTAATTTTTTTTTTATTTTTATTTATTTCAGAGAGATAGAGAGGAAGAGAGTAAGAGAGAGAGGAAGAGAGAAGAGAGGGAAAAAGAGAGAGAGGAAGAGAAAGAGGGAGAAGAAGAGAGAGAGAAAGAGAGAAGAGAGATGGGGGAATGGCAAACCAGCCCTCTTAAGCAAATGAACCCCAGGTTTATGTACCACTTCTGCACCTAACTTTGCATGGCTACTGGGAAGTTGAACAGGGCCAGCAGACTTTATAAACAAGTGTCTTAACCTTTCAGCCATCTCCCTAGTCCTTCTCTATTTTATATAATAATTTGAACAGCATTATTATCAGTTCTTCCTTAAAAGTATGGTAGAATTCAACAATGAGTCCAACCAGTCCTGGGCTTTCTTTTTTAACTCAATTTTTTAAACTCAATTTCATTTTTCTTAAACTCAATTTCATTGCTTGCTCAAGATTAACTTTATGCTTTTTTATATTCTCCTGGCTTAACCTTGGTAGGTCATATATGTCTGTATATGTACCTATTTTATCTATATTGTCCAATTTTTTAAAAAATAGGTTATAAATTATTCTTTAATTATCTTCTGAATTTCATTGATATGTATTTCAATGTCCCCCTTTTCATCATTAACTTTATTAATATGATTCTTCTCATGTTCTCTTCATTAATTTTATTAAGGGTTTGTAAATCTTTCAAAGAACCAACTCTTTGTTTCATTGAGTCCTTGTATTGATATTTTACTCTCCTCCTTATTAATTTCTGCCCTGATCTTTATTAGTTTCTTCATCTACTAATTTTGAGTTTGTCACTTTTTCTGTTTTTAAAACCTTAAGCTGCTTTATGAAGTTACTTGTTGGGATTTCTCTGGTATTTTGATATAGACACTCAAACCTAAGGCCCCGGGTTCAATTCCCCAGGACCCACATATGCCAGACCCACAAGGTGGTGGCCCTGGTGCTCTCGTTCTCTCTCTCTCTCTCTCTCTCTCTCTCTCTCTTTCTTTCTCCTTTCTCTCTCTTTCTCTGCTTGAAAATGAATAAATAAAATATTAAAAAAATTTGGACAGAAAAAAAAAAGATTTAATTTCTGGCTCAGAATCTGCTCTCCTTTGAGTTCCTTTCATGTAATTTAGGTTTGAAATTTTATGGTTTTGTTTTGTTCAGGTTTTTTTAATTAATGTCTTTATTATGAATAAGAATACAAATTGTATGATCGAATCTTGTGAATGTGTCCCCATTTCCCTCCTCTGTCCCCTACCCACTAGAGTACATCCTTGATAAATATACTGGATCTGTCCATAGATTAGGGGTTTATGAACTGACCAGAGATAGCCAGTTTTTTTCCTTCTCCCTTTGTGCCTTGTTGCTGGGGGGGGGCATGTCTCTGGATATTCTCCCCCACCATGGCTCTTACAATCTTCCCCCCCTCTTCTGCTCAGTTCCCTGAGTCCTGGTGGGTGAGTTTTAAGCCTGCTTCATTGTTGAGATCTTAATTGTCTTGGAATTCTGCTTTGAGTTGTGTTGGGTATTGTTGGTGTCTGTCTCCATTGACCTTTCATGGGTTATCTGACTTTTAGAGGTGATTGGTTTCCTGTTTGTCTTGTAGGTTTCATTTGGGCCCTTTGTGAAGACTCCTGGACAAACTACTAAGGGGATTGAGGGCCTTGTACTTGCCTATTTGATTATGACCAATAGGGCTTCATTTGTGGAATTAGGTATGCAAATATTCAGTTCCCATATACTGATACTTGTTTTTGTTGGTTTATTTCCTTTACTGAAACACAGTGACCATGATTATTATTTCTGAATAACGTTCGGTTGAAATATATTGTGGCAGTAAAGGAATGTCTACTTGCTTGGTATATCATTTCCATGTTTTAGCACAGTCGCTGTCTTTGTGAAATCACCATCACAATGGTCAGATATTAGCTCCAGCATCAGGCCTTTTAATTTTGTCAGCTCACTTGACTCTTAAAAGGAAAGAAAATCCAACAAAATTATCTGTCTTGCTTTTCCTAAGAATTACCTTTGGTTTTGCTAAAAGAGAAAAATCATTTTCATGCCATTGTGTACTCACATTTTATAATGAAACTGAACTTATCTTTGTGAATAATTTTGCAAAAGAGATATTTTATAATCAAGTTGTGCTTTAATTGTGGTCAAGTTAGAATATCAGCCATCTGATATTTTTCTACAGATAGATTTTCTCACAATTGTGGACATTTTGAAATACATAAAAACAATGATATGCCTTATTTCGTGGAGAATTTAATTGTCCATAATGAGTTACATTATTTAGTGAGCAAACAATGAGTTGTTCTCCCCAATTCCTCAATGCCCCTCTCCCCCATTCCCAATCAGCTGGATAGCCTCCTCCTCCATGGGTCATCTGGATCAGTCCTTGTGACAGGGGACCTTGGATAGCCTAGTGTTCAGCCAGGTTCTCCTGGCCCTAGTATGTTGTTACTGAGGGGTGCCATGCCTCTGGATAGTATCCCCCACCACGGCTCTCACAATCTTTCCACCCCCTCTTCTGCTCAGAAGAATGCATGTGTGTATGTGTGTATGCCTGTGTGCATGTATGTGTGTATTGTTGAGGTTTGAACCTGGAGTCCTTCATATGTTAAGCAAGTGTCCTGTCACTGAGGTAGAACCTAGGCCTGCAGAAATTATTCAGTGTGATTACTTATACATGACAAATGACTTTTTATTTTTACCAACTCAAAATTATTGCTGCCAGCTTTCTATTCTTTGAGAGAACCGAGGTATTTGTCTTTCTATCTGTTTTCATAGTTGCCAGCTATAGTTCTATCCAGTCCATCACTTACAGAGCCTCTGTGTGCTTACTAGGTTCCATTCCTCAGACACCTTTTCACTCCTTACTTTTCTCTAGAGCAGTTTTTTTTCACCTATATTTTATGATTTTATACCCATTTTCATTTGAGCAGCCGTATATAGGTAAAAATCTCATTCAACTGCTAGTGAAAACAAAGACAAAAAAAAAACTTAACCACTCTTCTTCAGCTTCTTGTTGTAAAAACGTAAGAAAGACATGTTGCATGTGAGTGCTTAATTTTCGGATAAGAAACTGTATGCTTCAAAGATGCAAATGATGAAATGTCCTCTGCTAACAATCTCCAATAACCGATCTAATATGCATCACAGATTTAAATACATGCCCTGTTTTTAGATTTCTCATGCAATCCTCTGACTGCTTAATAAATATTTAGTGACATCTGTATCAAATGAATCATTTGGATCTTTAAAAGGGAGGTATGTTGCAGATGTAAATCTAGAATATTTTCAAGATTTTCTTTCTATTAATTCTCAAATTTCTTGTTACTGTCAAAATGTTATGTTGAACTTGCTCTTTTGGCATTTTATTTTGTTTATTTTTCTGAAACTAGTGGTTATATTAGAATTAACTAATATAATGCTTAATTAGCAATGACATGTTATAATTCTATCCATGTTTAAATTATTACTTTTTAATATATATATATATATATATATATATATATATGTATATATATATATATATATATATATATATATAATATAGAATATTTTCAAGAATTTCTTTCTCTTAATTCTCAAATTTCTTGTTAATGTCAAAATGTTATGTTGAACTTGCTCTTTTGGCATTTTGTTTTGTTTATGTTTCTGAAACTAGTGGTTATATTAGAATTAACTAATATAATGCTTAATTAGCAAGAACATGTTATAATTCTATCCATGTTTAAATTATTACTTTTAACATATACTTATATATAATATATATAATGCCATTTTTCCATTTCCAATGACTACACTGTAAAATGTAAGCAAGGCTTCTCAAAAACACTGAAACATTCAAAATCAAAACCCTCATTCAGACCTTCACATCCCAAAGGAAAAATAATAACAGTGCAAAAGCTTATTGTAATGTCATTGTTTATGACCTGGCCCTCTGAGTTAATATTGGAACAATACAAGTTATGTTTTAACATGCTGTGCCCAAAACTGTAACAAAGAATAGCATTTCATAACTCTCTTTAAAACATGGATAGGTGATTTTCATTTTAGTCAACAGTTTTCAGCTTTTATGGAAAATGACGAGGCGGCATACAAATTTTAATGGTGAGATCTTAGGAATCCTTGTCTTTAACTTTACCAATTTAACTTACAAACAGTCATTCAATATTCTATGTATCAATGCTTCAATATAAATGTGTAAATCCTAATAACTTCATTAGTTTTTGAAATATTTTATTTATTCATTTTCAAGCAGAGAGAGAGAGAAAGAGAGAGGGGGGAGAGTACCAGGGCCACCACCTTGAGGGTCTGGCATATGTGGGTCCTGGGGAATTGAACCCCTGGGTCTTAGGCACTGGAGGCAAGTGCCTTAACCGCTGAGCCATCTCTCCAGCCCTAAATTATTTTAAATTATAACCTATGCATGCATTCTCTTCAAAGGTTGAGTGAATGTATATGAGGACACTAAAATGGATCTTGTTTCATGAAGTAATATATTTATCTGCTTCTTTCAGCATTTATTTCTCTTCTGTTTTCAAAACCCTTCAATTTCTATTCGGTGATTTTTTGGGGCAGTTTTTCAGTGAAGGCTTCCACCTTGGACTCTAGGTGTGGATTATGTAGGCTAAAATGATAATCCTATTTGATACTATTAGCTTAAATCAGAGGAGTATGTGATTTAAACTATTCTATTTCAACAGATAGGCATTCCACCCCCTGACATTTTAATTTTTCAAATTAAGTAAAATTTATAGAAATATCTGAAGACAAGAACTGTGTCACCGTGACACCTGAATCCACAGTAGTAGTTTGTATTAGGCTGTGCCACCGGACAAGGATCTCTCAACTGCATATGACAAAAAAGACGCACTAATATTTTTCATTTTATGTCAGATGTAGGCAACACTGCCAGGGACCATTTTGACCTCTTTCTCAAAAGGCATTTACACTTGAACAGAGCTAGAAAGAGCAGTTTCTGTTTTGGTATGGATTTTTCATAGTGTTAATAATGAAGGGAGTAACTGATCCTTAACACTGGTGTCCAATATCTCTGCTGTCTTATCATTTTTTACATTCATTTGCCTTTCATTAACCAAAGGGATCCGCACAGCTAACCCCAAGATTAATTGGGACAGGTAATTAGGGAGTTAATGAGCAAAGTCAATTTTACTTTATGTATAGCTAGTATACCTTTCTGGAATGTAATACCTATGAAGAGAAAATGGTTATTAAAAAATAAAGTACAGTTAAATGTTATTAAAAGTTGTATTTTAGTTTTAATTACTGGAAGAAAGCATTGTCATTTTAAATAATGGTTTGCCTTGGGTTTTGTAGGAGAAATATGTAGTAAGGAGGTCTGAAACATCCAGGAAAACTTCTTCAAGTTCACCACATACTTCTCCAGAGGTCTAGAAGTGTCAAATTACACTTGCAAATTAGTTTACTACTTAAGGTTTTTTAAATTGAAAAATCACTCATTTTTTTTCTTTCTTTACAATTTCTGACATTTGGGTGTTGATGGTATGACATAGTAAAGTTTACTTTTAGGGAAGGTGTGAATCTGCCCTTCCAGTATAATCTCTAGTTGTGATCCACCCAAATCTGTTGTTTTTAAGTTTTACAAATAATACTCTGGTAATTCAAACTTGAGAAATATATATATTTGAATATACATATAAGATATATATATATATATATATATATATATATATATATATATATATATATATATATATATATATATATATTCAGCTTTAGCTTCCTTTGCTGTTTGTTTTAGGAACTTGTCAGGTATCAGGCAGTAAAGACATTTTTGCTTGAAATCACTAGGGAGTGCCTTTGTAACAAGTTATCTTACTTATGTACTTTAAAGGGGGGTGTAACACATTACAAATTCAATTGGAAAATTTTTGCTTAAATTATGTGAAAACAGAATATACTACTTTCCTGTTTAAATAGAAGAAAAACAATGTCCATACTTTTAATAGAATCAAATCACAGGGAGGGGAAACTATTTAACACTTTGTAAAAATATATATTTTCAAGTAAATTAACCTTATATGTGAAATGATGGCATCACAAACTCAATGGGAATGAGAGAACACCATGTTTTCTTTTATTTATGTCTGTAATATTAGAATTTTCAGTCTATACTTGAATGTCATTCATCATGAAAGATGAAACTGAGTTGGCCCCAGCTATCGGATCAAAGTTAATCAGTTCTTTTGTACATTAAGCTTTCATCACTTTTGAGTCTCTATGCTTTCCATGTTATGGATTTGGATTTTACTTTTCATGATAAACATCTAACTAATTCCACTTAAACAGTATTTAATAAAGACTCCGCTGAAGTACAGTTCTTGTTTGGGTACACAGTAACCTTGGTTCAGTCAATTAAGTTCCCTGAGTTCATAAGGACCATGTTTTTAAGCATATTTGAAGCTAGAAGAATGATCCCTTAAAGCGTTATTATTTCTTTTTCATATTCTTTTTCCTCTTCATATTAGTTTCAATATAAAGTGTCCCCTGTAGACTCATGTTTGTGATTCAGCCTCATACTCAATTCCCACCTGATGAAAGTTTGGGAAATAAAGTCCTCTTGGAGTCGGGACGTCACTGGAGGCAGATCTTGAGATTTGATGAGCCCAACTCCAAGGCCAGTACTTAACTAATTCCTCCAGATATGTGGCCGCTTTCTGCTTGTGCCATGTTTTTCCAACTATAATGAAACTTCCCCTCAAAGCATAAGTTTGAGAAAAAAAATTACACAAAACTCTTTCCTCCCATAAACAGGTTCTGGTTGGGTATTTAGTCCCAGCAATGAGAAATTAAGTGGTTTTTCTTTCAATAGATTACTATTCTATCATTACTCCTTATATTAATACTACTAATGGTGTTAGGAAATTATAAGTGGTAAATATTAATATTTTAGAAACCTTGCATGGGTAGAGAAGATAAAGATATGGATTGCTTCATGCTACCTGCTGGATTTCCTTTAGGGGGATCCTGTCAAGTCAGCGAATGAACTCTTCACGGGGTGCTTTGTAATTATGGGGGTCTGGAAGAATAATGCGATCTTTCTATAAAATTAGTATATAATTTGGTAAATTACACCAGAATGGCTGAACAGCCATTTGAAAATCAAAAAAGATAGTTAAGTTCTTTCACCAATATTCATTTCAGGTAGATTGAATATTGATTTATATATAACAAACTAACAGATAATTATTCTTCCTAATACTTATATAAGGGGGAAACTTACCAAGTTAGAATGTGCAACTCACAAGTAATTTTGAAAAGATTAAAAAATAAAGTTTATGACCAGTGAAAGTTTACATGGCAACAAGAACAAGAAAGCAGGATAACTGAGACTTTGGCAAGTGTGCAATATTCATAAAACGTGTGTAATTCAAAGACTTTTGTAAAATCAGTATAAAAACTGAAAGAAAAGCATGGGATTTGCAGAACCTGACATTTGCAGAAGAAATCACAGAAGAATCATAGAAAAAAATCTCAATGATTTTCAAGTATTGAAAAAATTCACCAAATAGTTAAGAAACTGAAATAAGACTTGCATTAATTGTCACAGAGATACAAAATTAAAGACATAATTAATGCTTATAACAGGCACACTTGCGGACAAACAGGCATAGTTAGTATTGGCCTAAAATTCAAATATTTTGTAGGATGTTTTGAAATATTCATAACCTTTTCTATATTTTGAGCACGTTCACCCTAAAATTCCCTATTATATTACTCTCCCACTTCTTCTCTTTGTTTTCCTTCTCTCTCCAGTGGCTAAATTACCTGAGAATGAATCCTTCTCTCCCAGAAACCCTTAATTGCCATTAGCTCCTCAGAGATGGGTGGGGTCATCAGCCCTTCCCCCATCCATGATGGAATGCTGTGGACCAAATGCTGTGCAGGTGTTGTTCATGTATCCACATCTGCTGGGAGCTTATAGTGCCAGTCCTTGCCGTATAAAGATGACAGGGTTCCACGGCCTCATCCACCCACTCTTCATCTTGGAGTCTTTCTACTGTCTCTTCCACAAAAGGAGGTGGTGGACATGTCCCGCATAGGATCCAACATTCAATAATTATTTGCCTGCATTTTGATCAGTTATTAATTTTGGCAACAGTACCTCCCACTAGGAAATAAAATTTTTCCTTATCAAAGGCTGAGAGTAGCAATAATCTGTGGATGTAAACAAAAATCTAGAAGGTAGTTGGACAATTTATCTTAAGCAATGAATTTTACAGCGGTATATTACTGGTCTATTAATATATATTACACGAATATGCATTGCAGTATAGTTTGCATTAATACTTTTTAACAAAGCTATGTTTACCAGAAAGAGACCTTTCAGTATATTCAGCTGTTCATGAAGGCAAAATTTAGCTTGTGTGGTGGTACAGGCTTTTGGAATCTCAACCTTGTGGGCTGAGGCAAGAGGGTTGCTGTAATTTCAGGGCCAGTCTGAGATTACCAGGTCAGTCTTAGTTACATATAAAGCTCTCTCTCTCTCTCTCTCTCTCTCTCTCTCTCTCTCTCTCTCTGATTATAATGTTTTGACATATAAGAAGTAGAGCAAAAACAATTGAAATGACAAAGAGGGCAAAACAATGTTCATAAAATAAGTCTACCTTTAGGTAGAAATGTAAGTTCATAAATTATCTTGAGGTAGATAGGTGGATTCAGCTATCTAGATCCATAACTGTACTTACACATCACAAATTGTCACCCTAGGAGGAAACACTCTAATAGAAACACTTATGTTTCCATATTATTATTTTCTGTATTGTGTAAGGGTTTGTGACTAGTTTGTGTTGGTTTTGTAAGAAAATACTTACACACAGGAAAAAAATAGAGATAAATAAGATCAATGGTTTTCTGTCACATGGGAGTGCCCCACAGCTTTGTCTTCTGGTTTCATACTTTTGAAAAATGTTATCAATTATTTGGATGAAGTCATTTATGACAAGCTTATCACACTTTAGGCTGGAAAAATGTTGGGAGGGATAGTTAATAATACAGATGATTGAGTCAAACTTCAGCTTCACCAGAACTTGAATATTGTGCTAAAACCAATAAAAATTAACAAAGGTGAATATAATTTATTCTGCTTAAGTAAAAACATTTGGCTGGGATGGAGAGATGGCTCAGCGGTTAGGGCACTTGCCTCCAGTGCCTAAAGCCCCAGGTTCAATTCTCCAGGACCCACATAAGCCAGACCCACAAGGTGGTGGCCCTGGTGCTCTAACCTCTCTCTCTCTCTCTGTCTGTCTGTCTGTCTGTCTGTCTGTCTTGAAAATGAATAAATAAAATATTTAAAAAACATTTGGCTAATTAAGTATACTATGTAAATATATATATAGCTTGAAGATCATTTGAATAAGACTCAGTTTTCACAAGCTCAATTTAAACTGGAGACTGAAACTCTCATTCTCAGATCATAAGGCTCTTAGGAGACCTGTGCTACCCTTGACTGCTCTGTCTGGACAATCCTGTTCTCTTCTGAGTGTCATATCCTCAGAGAAGGTTTAAGCTAGAGAAATATCCTTCAAACTGCCAAAAATTGGAGCCACCTACTTAAAAGAGAAAATTAAAAATGAGATAGGCTGGGCTTCATTCAAGTACTTGGAAATTACCTCATGATAATATTTTCTTGTATTGATTATCAGAGCAGAAATGATTGTATTAGAGAATAAATGTGAACGTCACCTTATGGAATTCCATTTACTGGCTACCTTATCAAACACTAGATGAATCACAGAGAATGTTCCATGAATGCTTAACTTGGGTAAGGGCTATTCCATCAAGAATACTTGGGTAAGAGCTATTCAATGACGAACATTAAAATTCAAAAAATCAACTGAATATTTTGATCCAATGATTGTTGACCACTTATAAGAAGTGGAGTAGGTAGTTAAATCTATAAGGTTTTCAAACCTATTCATGTTCAAATGTGCATCAGAAATAGAGTAGAATTAATTTTTCTATTGCTAGTTTTTACCTAATTGACATACCATTCAAAGTTCTTTCATCTTAGGCACAAAGTGAACCATAACATTTGAAAAATATACTCTGCAGTTAGGGAATTCTCCTTTGTATGTCTCAATACTGGATAGTTTCTAGGACAGAGTGAATTCATTATACAAGTTTTCTTTTTTTTTTTTTTTTTTTTTTTTTTGAGAAGTCTCGATATTAAAATCAGGAATTGAGTGAAAGAGCAATTGGCTAGTTTTCCAAACTATAGAAAGAGGAAATTCCAGAAAGTCAACATTAAAAATTGAGTACATCATTGAGTAGAAGATATAATCTTTACTAGGATATGGAGAATCCAGACATTGATCTTTATCATAATTAAATTTAGTTTTAAAAGTTATTGCAGAGTTAACTTCTTGTTTCCAGGAAACAATACCTGTCCAGAAGTAACTTATGGAAGGAAAGGTTATACTTCGGTTTGCAGTCTCAGTTTGAACCTTCAGTCACAGCAGGGAAAGCACAACACGTGCAGAGGCTGTGCATCACATCTTGCAAGAACAGCTGGCAGAAGCAGCAAGGGTGGGCTGAGCTCTGACAAGGGGGAAGCTGGACTGTATCATCCCAAAGCACAAACCCAGCATTACACTCCTCTAGACAGGTTTATCTCCAAAATTGCCACCAATGTGGGCCTACCATTCAAAACACATGAAGCTCTGAGAACCACCACATGATTTTAGTATATAATGGAGAATGTAGGCAGATTATGAGAGCTGACCAATTTTCACAGTTAAGCTCAAATCAAAAGCATCTTTACAGTGGGGTGAAGAATGCATTAGAATATTGGTGATATATCAAAAAATTATCTTGACTGAAAGGTTCGGAAACCCAATGCCTGTATGTTTTGAACTACCAGGTCAAGACAAAGGCATCTAGAAACCATGGAATTGGCTACTGAAATTAAGATAGTCCAGAACTCAAGGGGATGTGTTAATTCATGAGATTAGGGTTTATCCTTTATCCTTGACATTGTTGTAAAAGGATGAGAGAAAGGCAATTGAATCTCAGGGAATCTATTACATAGAGTCAGAGAACTATCAATGCAGGGAATTAAGAAAGATAATGTGCCATAACTTTAAGAATCAGGTCTGACAATGATTGGCCAGTTGTGGCTGCTGAACTCTTGTTTCGTTTTGTTTTATAAAGCACCAACCTTTAGAAGGCCAACAGCATGATGGCTCTGTATATAGGTTTTAGCAATGGTAGCTCACATAAAAGGGTTTTTCTTTAACTTTATCTACTCTAGTTTTTTTTTTTTTACTGAATACCAGTAACAAATTTATTATTTCAATGATAATTGAGATCATTTTAATAAGTTGCTGAAAAGTAGAACAGTTTAGCTGTCAGAAAATAAGAAAGTGTTTATATACTCTCCCCAGTTCTAATGAAATAAAGCTTACTAATGCCAGGAAATACAACATTGTGGATTTCTCTTGATGAAACTAAGTTGTACAGTATATGGATAGAATTATACTAAATTATACTGATATTCATATTAATCAATGATCTATGGCATATTTTTTGTTTAAATAATATTCCAAAATGCAATCTTTTGCGTTAAGGTTGCATTTAACCCATTCATCAGAAAACACACAAAACACTAAAACAATATAGCAGAAAGATAGGATATTAGGTAGAACTTTTCGAAATAAAATTCCATATATGTTTCCCAAATAATACCATCTATATTTAATTACTATGACTCCTTTATGGTACATGCTTTTAATCCCAGCATTTAGGCAGCCGAGATACGAGGATCACTGTGAGTCCAAGGCTACATAATGAAATCCAAGACAGCCTGAGCTAGATCAAAGCCCTAACTAGAAAAACCAATATATATATATATATATATATATATATGATTTATAGAACAGAAAAGTCAGAGTCTATAAGAAGTGTGTCACCACAAGGCCCTCCTTGCCCCTACTGAGGCATGGTCCATATTTGCGTATGCTCTCCAAGGGTATGCACACTTAAGTGTTAAAGAACGTTATAAAGAATTATCATTTTGTCATCTGACTCAATTGCTGAAATTTCAGAGAAGTTTTCTCAGTCCTCTAGCTCATATCTGGCTGAGGTACTTTACGAGAGCTTCTATATAGAAAACCCACATGGCTACTTAGAATTGTGCATGTCCAATCCTGATATCACGCCTACATATAGTACAGACAATGCAATGACTATTGGATTAGTGGATTTATAAGGACCATTTCCTAGGAGAATGTGAGCCTCTATCTCTTAGCACCTTCAGAAATCTGCAGATTTCTTAAAGCACAGAAATACAAAGTCATAAAATAATTTTCCCACAACTTTATTACCTACCAGAACTGGATGAACTCCTCGACGTGTACAACCTGCCAAGATTGAGTCACCAAGAGACATACTCTGAAATGATCAATAATGAGTAGAATTAACTCAATATTAAGAAAATCCCAGAACCTGATGATGTCACTACTGAAATGTACCCAACATTTAAGAATCAAAATCTATCCCTCCTACTCGTTTTCCAAAAGCTGAAAAGAGAATGCATCCATACTCATTTATAAAGCCAGCATGACCTTAATACCAAAGCCAACAAAGGTCATCGCTACACAAGCACATTAAAGGTAACATCTCTCATTAAAATGGTTATAAAACAATCGCATCAAAATACTGAGGGTCCATGGATTACCTGGGGTGTAGCTGTGTGCATCATCTCCCTGTTTATCCACAGAGCTGTGTGGACAGAGTCTTGGGATAGGGGTGAGCCAACTAGAGGAAGAGGCAATTGCAGTGAATGGTACGTTTATTAGATTGGGGATGGTCGTTTTTATTTAGGAGGAAAAGGAGAGGCAGGGTCATAAGCTGTAAGGGGATTGGTGGCAGCAGGGTGGTCTGTGGATGTCTCATGAAAGGATTGTTAGGGACCAGCTGTATAGATAAGCTAGAGGGAATTGCAAGACCCCACCCTAGGTCTATATAAAGGAGAAGAAATTCTCTCCTTGCCCTCCTGCCTGTTCCCTATTCTGTGTATGTGGTGTAGATGATTGGTCTTTCTCTCTGCTCAGACCTGTGAAAGAGGACCAGCCTCTTTCTCTTTTATGGGACTTCCCCTGGATCTGTAGCTTGAATAAATTGTTTCCTCCCATAAACTGTGCCTGGTTTGAAGATTCATCCCAGCAGCGTGTGCAACAATCTTCATTTATACTTTTGACATCTTGACTATTACATGTTATGGAAAGGTTTAATTCTAGTCATGAAAGTTTGGGATTCTAATGTTGCTTGTGTTTGCAAACTTATTTCTCTAGGTTTTGGAATGTTTCTGCTATGATTTTATAGCATCAACCTTCAATTCCTCTTCACGCTATTTCATTTTCTTCTGTGCTGTGAACTCTAAGGATTGCTCTCTCAAATTCTTGGAAACTTGACTCATCTTTGTTGACAGTTTTCTTATGAGTGTCTGTGAGAATTCCTGTCTCAACCTTGTCATTTATGTGTGAATTCAATCTCCTGCATTGCCTTGCCTATTGGTAATTCTCTCTTGTGATTTTTTTCTTTCATTTCTTGAATTCCTGCCTGTTCCTCTTCCATTGTTTTAATCTCTTTGCTGGATTTGTTCTCTTTGTTAGGCACTTTCTTTCCATACTTTCTTACAATTTAATGCACTTAGGAGACTATGTATGTTTGAGTGCAGACCCCATAGACTCAGGAATTTTTTTAAAATTGAGTTTGCAGCTTCAGCCCCTTTGTAGACAGACAATATTTTTAAAATGAAGTTTAAGCTCCTCTGTCAGACATTCTGGACCTCCTCTCTCCAGTCTACCTTCCTTAATACATTTGTGGCAACTCTGACGTCACAGGCATTTACTCTGCACTTTTACACATTTGGGGTGTTCCATTTGGGGTGTTCCAGTACTCTTCTGAATTTTATACCTGGGCAATTCACCAAGATTTAGGACAACAATAACCTCCTTTGAAATATGCATCCCCATCCCTGAAAATAGACTGGAAGTTTTCCCCAAGGATTTTTGAAACATCTTGTGTATATTTCTATCCCAGAAATCATCTCCTGCATTTGCATAGGGGTCATGCTTTTCAATTTCGATTTCTGTTAGTCAGTCCTTAGAACATGAGCACACACAGGATGGAACCTAAGAAACTCTGACACAAGTGTCTAGACAGCTGAGTCAAAGGATGAGATGACTATTGCCTGCTTGTTTTAAATGAAGAGTGTTTGTGCTGAGTCTCTGGATCTAGAGAAATATCCTAAAAATACTTTGATTTGCCAGTCTGGTGACTTGTGAAACCCAACTTCAGTCCTCAACTCCCATGCATATTATGTGCCTACCACTTCATCATTGAATCTGCCCTCAACTGTACCACAGTCTACTACTTAATTTAGAGCCAATCTTGGCTGTTAGATAGCTCTTAGGCTTTGGTGGTTCCTATTAGCACAATGTTTAATCAAACCTCTCTAATATTGCACCCCAGCATGAGCCTCTGACCCAGAAACGTAATTTATTTGTGTGTAGTGTATCACCTGGGCTCATTTAGGTCAGTATTATGTAACTGTGGCCTACATTAAAAGCATCTTACAATATGTACAATGAGAGAAGTGCATTTCTTCCTCATATTAAAAAAAAAACTTTAAAAAAAGAACTGCTTTTGACAGATATGGTCTCAGATGATTATGGATCTAGAATCTTCCATTTAAGACTGTCTCACTTTTGGCCACATTATTATAACACGCCTGTCACCATCACAGGCATCTTTTAGAGTCAGGAACAAGAAGTTATTGCTCTATTTTTTTTTCTCAAAAAGAAATACTTTTAAAAAGTCCTTCGGAAACTTTTTTTTAAAAAATCTCACTAGTTAGTTCTGCCATGAAATACAAAAAAAATTATTATCAAAAATAAAATCTCTTACTATATGTGTGGCTTGGTGAAATGACTGTATTTCAAATCCGTAATCTAATAGAAATTCTACGTAAGTTATGCATTTGGACATGCTTTGCCAAGACAAGTTCATACAAGTGCTCGATCAATGATGCCTCCTGTTCAGTGTTAACTTTCAGAGATACTGTAGCTCTTCCAAGACCTGTAGCTGGGATTCTTAAACCAGCTCTGACTTAGATCTGCTTGACTCGGAAATCCCTTATTTTAGTATAAAAGGTGATGTATGGCCTGGGCCACACTTGCCAGATCTTGCTTTCCAGCTCAAACCTCTCTGTCATGCAAGGTAATATACTTGTCATCTCTAGGTTTTAAAGATAACTGAAGATGGAGTTCAAATAGGAATGGCCAGTTTCTTTGGTTTGGTTTCTCCAAACACCTGCTTTGCACTTACCACTTCTTCTGGAACCTTGCATGAAATCACAGCATTAACGGAGTGTGTAATTCTGGAGCCTTCTAAGAAAGCTAAAAACCATTTAAAATGAGTCCGGTTTGGTAACTAGGCTGAACTTTGCCTTTGTCTGAGGTTTCCAGCTGACTCACCACAGCTGCAACAATTGACATCATTTTGTGCCTTTCATGCGAAGATGAGTTTGGCAGGCAGGGCTCCCAATGGAGTGGGCTTCAGAGCCTCCACGCATCTCAGGGCTGGATTGGACTTTAAAGGTCATGAAATCCAAACCTTCATGTAGTAATTGAACTGGCTTACATCAGCCCCACCAAGTGCGTTTCTATTCTACCCCTGGTAATTCAATGGCAAATAAATAGTAAAGACTTCCAAATGGCCTGAATCACAAAATCTGTTCTTTATTTGACTTTTTACGACCACTTTGTACTCAACTGAAGGTTTCCTTCACCTTCCAGCCACTAGAAAGGCTTCTATCCCTAGACCCAAAGATAGTTTTTTATTTATTTATTTTACATTCTTATAATCTTCTCAGTCTTTAAAAGACATGCTGTTTTCTGGCCTATCACATTTTTTTCATTGTTAAATATCCCTAGATTCCTTTAACATTTTGCTGTAGCTTCTTTCACAATCACAGTCTCATTGATAAGCCAGTTTTGGTTTAACTTAAGTTCTTTGAATTGATCCGTGAAACCATGAATTCTTGAGAACAGAGGGGCCAAATGACATTATCTCAGGAATGAGGGAATAGCTTGAAAAACTGTGGAGAAGCATGAGACTTTATGAATTAACTAAACTTCTATGGTTTTACTGATCATCCTGACAACTAAATCATCATACATTGAGAATACAGGTTGTATTAATTTTAATTTTATCCTAGAGATAGAGTCTTTTCCTTAGTGTGGCATTTATTCTTGGTGTTTAATCACCACTAAATGAAGATAATATTTCTACTTCCTCACATATCCTTTCCCAAAGAAATGGTGATGGATTTAAGTTCAAGATTGATTGGGTAACAAGATCACACAATTTTTCTACATGTAGATGCCTCCTTTCACCAAATTTGATTCAAATCTGGTCAAATTTTCTTAAAATCTTGGGATAGAGTTCATTAAAAAAAATAGCCAAAAAAAAAAATGACTGTTACCACTTCTGCCAGCACTTCCTTGTGCATTACACAAACCATGAGTTAGTGACTTTGATTACTTTGCATAAAAATAATGACTTTTGGGTTTACAAAAAGAACTTAATTTTCATTTTTACTGAACCATATTTTTGTGAATGGAACATTGAAAGCTTTAAAATATTATTTTAAAAGTTCTAAGCTTGGCTCTGAAAATCATTTACTGTCTAGATATTCCTGGAATACACATCAAAACTGGGTTAAAATATAATTTAAATTTTCCAAATCTACTTTAACACAAAGGAAGTGGCAGCGTAAACCTCATGTCATATCATATCTGACAGGATAATATCTTAAATTGTTCACTTCTGTGCTTTCCCAAGAATTCTCTGATATGTGAAACTACCCGTGTCTTGGCCCTTGGAGGTGTGAGATATCCAGTCATTCACTACAGATTCCCTTTTGAGATACAAGAACCTGGTTCTTTTGGCCTTCTAAAATTAAGAACAGCTAATACCCACAATCAGAAAACTTCACTCTGTGCCTCATTTTCTTCCACATTAAGTAGAATTTCCAAAACTTTTGCAAGAGTCGACATAGTGTGGGCTTAGTGAGTAGCACTTGCATGTCTGTGTGTGTGCACAGAGTTTTGGGTTCAGAGGTATAGTGTTTGCCTAGTGTGCACAAAGCCCGAGGTTTTATTCACAATACTGCCCAAAAGAAAATTCAACAGGAAGTTTGCCTGTCTCTGTTATAGCTGCCAGATGATTAGTGTGTGCAGCATTAGCCTTTCTATGTTTATTCAGTTACAATAGAGAAGGGTGCTTATTATGAGTGTGGAGGTTTGCAGGGGGCAGCCTGATACCAGAAGTATTCTGACTGTCAAGATCTATGCAAACATAGCCAAGAGAAGGCATAACCCAAGAAGCTTTGGGATAAAGAAAGTGGGAAATCCTTCTTGGCCTGGACAAGAATGACTGAAACAAAATTTAGGACCAGAACAGAAATGTGTCAGCAACCTGTGTAGATTGAAGGCTGAGTACAGGGATGGATAATGCTGTCAGTAGCTCCCATTAATGGCTTACCTGACAGATACTGAGGACTCAAAGTTATTTCTATGCATCACATGAAGCACACATCATGGCATGGTTACTGTGTAGAAGACACTTGGTAGTTTTGTTTCCTAGAGCAAAATTTAATTTCACTAAAAAAATTTTAGTGAAAACTAAAATACAGAGATTAATGACACATGCACTTCTGGTCACTGCTTAGACCATTGGGCCACCAGAGATGTTCATCTTCATGAATAGCAATGACCTAGAATTCCATCTCCTTCCCTCTCCCAAGGGTGATAGTACTCTAAGCAAAAGAGAAAATTGACTCAACACTTTAGAAAATATTGAGGTTCTGGAATGACAGGCAATTCTGATATAACTGGAAAACTCCAAATAGTTTGGGTAACTCTGAATAATCTCCTGTGTATAGTTTAAATTTGAATTATTGTAAATTTGAGTTAAATTAATTGCACATGAGAATTTGTGAACAGAAAGTTCTATGTATTTCATAGCCATGGGGGAAAATGGGGCAAAATACTTTTTAAAGTTTTTAGAACAAAACTCCCCAAATTATTAAGAATATGATATAAAAGACAGAAAGGATCTCCCAATCATCAGTCATATGCATTAGTATTATTTACATAAATTTTCAATCTTGGAGTAAACAAATATTGCTCATAACCTAGAAGGGAATTATGAAACAATTATCAGGTATACGATTATCAGTTACAACCACACTCAGAAGACATATCTGAGCACATAGTTTTTATTTGCTTGGTAATTTGAGAAATTTGTTCTTTAATGAGAATATATTTTCATTATATAAGTAGCAAATACTGAATCCAGAACACTCTGTAAAGGTTGCATTTGAAATAAATTATTTTATATATGCAGGTAAAGTGTAGAAAATTAGATGAGTTAAGAATAAGCACAAGATAAATAAACTTTAACAAATGATTTTTAAAAAAAAGTGAAAAGAAAAAAAACAAACCCATAATTTCAGACTAACAAGAACTGAGTATGACACCTACGGATACTTTCATAAACAAGCATTAAAGGGCACAATTCACAAGAAGAAACCAGAACATGCTCAGAATTAAGGAACAATATTTTATTTATAGTGAATCAAATTATAATATATAAAAATCAACATTTTCTACAAAATAATGTGCTATATTTTTTAGAATTTTAATGTCATTCTTTAAAAAAAATGAAAGCACTTGTGAGGGCCAAGTAGGAGGATTTCTGTGAGTTCAATGCCACCCTAAGATTAAATCCAGGTCAGCATTTGCTAGAGAAAGACCCTACCTTGAAACCCCCGCCCCCAAAAATATTGATAGATTAAATACATAACTTCTTAAAATCTGTGCATACATATCATTTTATATGTGTATATATATATATATATATATCAAGTCAATTATAAAGAATATATTGATAAAATTGGATGGTATTTTACCAGATAATAAATATTAGCATATCTGAAGTGGCATTCAAGATCATATTCCCTAATTACAGTGTGGCATCTTATAAATAATGAGAGGAAGCAAAAAATAAAACTAAACAAATTATACCATATATTTGAAGATTAAAAGAATGCTTCTAAAATGCTAATGAAAGTCTTAATGGAAATGGATATTTGAAATTAAATCGCTATGTATCCATATTCACAACCAATACATACAATGTTACATAAAAAAAGATACAGCCCTGAAAGTTTTTTGGCATAATATCCCTATACTACAGATAATGAAATAAATGAGTTGTGCTACTATTTGAAAGTTAGGGTAAAATTAGAATATAATAAATAATACAGAAATATATGTATACCATAAAGCCGGACATAAAAAAAATTAACTAGAGACATACAAATAAGCATGCCAACAAATGCACATAAAAGACAAAAAATTCTCTTGAAAAAACAAAATGCTAATGTTGCCTAGACTGAACAGAGAGCTGAAAGGGATGCTGTAATGAGAAACAAGAGGAATGTTAAAAGAACATAAACCAGAACCAGTAGAAATTAAAACAGATAATCTAGTCTCTTGTCCTTGACTAGATGATACTGAAAGACATAAGCTCCACTCATATATATAATATATAAAGAACGTAAGAGACTCTTTCATAATGAAAAGTATGCACGAATCAATACATTTGGAGTACTCAATAACTTTCATATAGTATCAAGGAATTCTCCTCCGGACTTCCTTTGTGAACTTCATGAAGGAGCGTACCCTTCAATGCTGTCTTTGAAGAGGGTTCTCCAGAATCGAGTGTGATTCTAGAGCAATTTGTTCTGATGAACAAGAAATAGAACATTCATTGTGATGACATGATAATTGCCATTTGCAATGATATCACATTATTTTTAATGATATTTTTATCTATTCTTGAGTCTTCAGTGTTGTTTTGTGAACTACAGATGGTTATTGATGTAAATAATTCAATTTATTATTAGATTATTTGGTTACTATTATTTACCCCATATTCTCAATTTGGTCTTTCTCGCTCTCTACAGATCTTAACCAATTTATTTTACATTTTAAAAGGAGAATTGCCATTTCCAATTTTCCGTATTTATTTGCAAATCTGCACGTGTCAGCATGCATGCATGTATGTATGCATATATATGTGTGTATGTATGTATGTGTATGAACATGATAAGTTCTCTTGCTGCTGCAAATGATTGCCTGTCTGGCTGGGTAGCTTGGGATCTGAATCCAGGATGACAGGCTTTGGAAGTGTTTTTAACTGCAGAACCATCTTCCCAGCCCCTAGATTACTATTTTAAAGGTTGAGGTCAATATAGGCCTAAGTTTTTCACCTAAGAAGTATGTTTTAAAATGTTTTATAGGTAGACATGAGCTTGCTTATCTGTATACCTTTATTCTTTATCTGATTTAAATATATCTATTGTAGAGCAAACTACTTTTATATATGCCAAGTAAGATTTTTTCTTGTATTCAATTGGCAAGGGCACACACAAAAAAAATGACTGCTTAAAAGTACCCCTCCTGTGCTACCCATTCTTTGTTTTTGACAATTTCTCAATTTTTATTGGTTTTATGAAAAAGACTAAAATACAAATTTTATTTAACCAAAGATGAAAGTGTATTTATAAAAAGAGCTATTTTGATGCATTAAAATGGTTATAGTATAGACTTTAGACTTTCTTTATTTGGAATTATTTTCAGGATATACAAAAATTGCCTCTGTCAGTTTTATAATATTTAGGTAAGTGAAGGTAACACATCCCAGGAATCTATCATTATGTCATTTACCCAGCATATAAATGAGTGCTTGATGTAAAATAAGCCATAAACCAAAATTATGAAAATTCAGCAAACATTTATCCAAAAGAAAGTATTTCATAAATTTCACTTATTAGTTATGTATAGAGTTAGTCTTAAAGATTCTTCCTGAATATAAATGTGTAGGTTGTATTGTCTCTTTCATATGTGTCAATGATAGTCACTGTTTCTCTATTACGATGATTTGTATGAATAACTAATTTTTTCCTTTTTTTCCCCAAACATGGTAAATTGCTTGTGGTAATTTACTAGAGTGGCTTGGATTACCAAAAGATTAAAACTCATTATGCCAGAAAAGCTCTTGACAAATTTCTTACAAGCCACAAATAATAGACCTACGTTATCAGTGTAGGTGAAATAGTACTAATTTTTATTGATATATTTTCAGAAGATTCATAAAAGAAAAAAATTGATCTTTACACAATTGTGAACTGCAATATTGAAATGTTTCTTAGAAATATTTCACTTCTCAATAATTTTGTATTCAGATCAAGTATTGCCAAAATAATATTACATGTAAATTATTATATGATATAATTTCAAATTTTGTTTTGAATCATCTTTATGTCTCTTTGAATAAAAACTTCACATACATGATTAATGTAATTCTCATTTTTAGAGAAAGTCAGAACTATTTTTTTCTGGTTAAAGACAATAAAATCATATATATATATATATATATATTTATATATATATATTTATATTTATATATATATATATGGAACAAACATCCACACAGGAGATTGTTTAAATGAACCCCCGTTTGTCATCTTATTATAGCAAATTGAGAAAATGGACAGGAATGCTCAGTTCTCTCTTGGAAAATAATATAATACCCTATGGACCTCATTTCAGAATAAAAGACATAAGTATTTTGCCAGTAGGATTATTTCTAGTAACAAATAAGCAAAGGAAGATACTTAAGCTGTTGGGATTGACTATATGATCCATATACTGAAACGAGTCTGGACTACAAAGCTTCCCCAGGTGTTTAAGAATTTACAGTGTAAAATATTGCTTTCTTGGGTTAGGAGATTTATATTTGATTTCCCTACTCATTTTATCAATACCACTTAAATAATTCAGTCAAGGTCCACTCATATAAATTCAAAGAGTACATTCACCAGCTTTCATTTCATACAAAAATATGCCAGTTTATCCTATGGCATGCACTGTGGTACTGTGGGTATATCATGACTGTCCTGTCAGCTTTGATGCTGCAGGTGAGGATGTCAGGAGTGAACTAAGCATGAACGTAAGTGCATGCTTAGATGTGCTTGTGTCCCTTATTCCCATGCTTAACCTGTTTCGAATTCAGATGTGTAATCTGCCATTCCATAATCCCTTTTCTCCGTGTCTGTATCTGTCACTGCCAGGTTAGGCCAACAGAAAATATAATTTCTGCTGAATCTATAATGTTATCTATCTTATTTTGCAGGCACACTCATAAAATTGCCATGAAATTTCTTTTGTTGACGGTAAATACTTTGGTGGAAAATAGACAAAATGAAATCTATTGTTCACAGGGATTCAATAGGTGGAAACATTATGGGATTCCATAGAAGACTTAAAAATGGGCCGCCAAAAGGCCACAGTGTGTTGACTCAGACAAGCGTTCCTTTTCTTTAGATGAAATTCAATGTCTCAACATGGACTCTAGATTTTTAGTTCACTGATCTCCAGCAAGCAGGAGGATGATACCCTACAATTTATGAAGATAGTTTTTTTTTTTTTTTTAAATTCCTGTTTCACTCCCAGCCTCTTTGTGGCTGGTGATCATTATAAGAGAAGCGTCTGTCCACATTCATCTGCCTTTGCACAGCTGGTGCTTACACTGCCCTGAACACTCATTGATTCGTTTCTTGCTGGTAAAAAACACTCATATAAATGTGCGTGTGTTCACGATTGTTACCTATGTATGCCACACAAAACTGTCCTCTTCTTTTTTAAACCAAGGTACCATGTGAACCAGTCTCTAATCTCATGTGCCATTTTCCTCTTCAGAACCTGGCTGGCAATTCTCATCTTGAATAGTTTTAAAATTGCTCCTAGCAATCAATGACAACTGAGGCATCACTAAAGAATTTCTTTTTATCTCCAAGCACCAATTTAGATCTGTCATTAAGCTTGAGTAAGCTTGAACTGTCAGAACATTCTCTCTCATCACATGCTCCAAGCCCAAAACTCTACTTCAAAATAGAAAAAAAAGCAAAAACTGTCTCCTACTATACTTTGTAATAGTTTCATGTGAACAATAAACTGCAGCAAACAGTGCTGTCAGTCTTTCATAACTCAGAAAAGTATGGCTTCACAAACAATGGATCTGCTGCCAAAACTGAAGGATGATGTACAGGAAGGCTTTACTCCAGTCTGTTGGCTGTGCTTCTAGGTGAGGAAAGACCATTCCATTGGAGAAAGGAGCCTTGAGAGTTATCAAGATGGGTGGATTCTCCACGCCTTCAGATCACAGGTTGTGTTATCCTTGGCAAGTCCCTTCTCTCTGCCTTAGTCTCCTCATCTATAATTCATCAATTATGAATCATGAGATCCTACCCATTGCTCTATTTGGCCTCTGAATAAAATTGACTTCTGACCATGTCGTACAATGCTTCATGGAATGAATTAGGAGAAGTTACCTGGAGAGTTGTGAGTACAAAGCAAAGAGAGTGACCCTGTAATGCGAACCTCACTTTCAAGTAGGCCTCAGCTCCATCTTCTGGGCCAAAGTGATGCTTGGTTTGGGCTCTGTTGCTGAAGAATTATTTTGTTAAAGAGCAGTCTCTCGTGTTGGAGATCTTTCCTGCAGACAGATCCTTCAGCCTCACCCACATATTTAAATATGCTTTGATCTTTCTTTGTTTTTGCAAATTTGCTTTTGAAGCAGTCTGTGTGCACATTAGAGGTGCCAGACTGAAACTCCAGACCGCAGGAGTCTGGCAGACAAGGCATGCAAAGCATTCAGCAGCTCGGGTGTGTTTACAGCATCCTTGTTCAACATGAGTGACTGTTTTCTAAAAATTTCCTCGCAAGCTCTAAATTGGCTTTATTTCTTCTCTAGCTCATACAAGAAAGGGGAGGGCTCTCTCATAATACTTTCTTATAAGTACCATAATTTATAACGTGCCCCCCTTTTTACCTTCTTTTAAAGAGATACCATAATGGAAATATAATCCAAGTCCTTATTGCCAAGATGTGTGACATTGACAAAAGTGGTTGGTGATTCTTTAAACTCTGAAATCAAGATCATAAATAAAAGTCTAATGGATCACATAACCTCCAAACCAAAGTTACCCTCCTGCTCAGTGGAGGTCTTCGATCATGTCAGCTCTGTACTCACCTCAGCAAGTGTCTGATAACTCAGTAAGCCCAGTAGTCTCATTACTCATATTGCATGGATGTTACTTAGCAGCGGCTCTTTTCTGATTATACCTAGATTCTTGGTCACCTGTGACAGCTCTTCATCCTCATGTGTGCTGCTCTTCAGAAAGCATTTGTAATTGGCTGACTGATTCTTTGGGTTCTTTTATTCTAAAGTGGTAATGACTAGTGGCAGTTTAAGAATACAACAATTATCTCCTATGTTAACAGCATGTTGATTAATCTTGAATATTAATAGGAATGCCTTAACCAGAGGAATATAGGATATCAGTGTTGAGCCCCAGCCTAGCTGAGTAACCTTGAACTAAGTTTTAGAAAGAAACTGGGCATGGGGGCACATGCCTTTAATCCTAGCACACCTGTGTCCCCTGGAGGCAGAGGTGATAGAAGTGCTAATAAGCTTTGCTGGCTGAGTTTCCATAGCTGTGTTCCTGTTTGCTGAGCCCCTTTGTGAAAGAGATAAGGCAATACAATGCATCCTTGGGTTATATATATGATGGATATTTGAATAAAAGTTTGAGATTGGCCTTTACCTATCTCCCAGCCATGTGTTTGTGTCTCCGGCTGCGTGTTCACCTTTCCCCGATGGAGCCCGTCTCCTGCTGGCCAGAGAGGCATAGGCTGGATCACAGGGGGCCAGGGATCTGTGACTCTCTCTCCCTACCCAACATATCGGGATCTGTGGGGCAAGGCCATGTAAGCATGGTAAGTAGTCAGCCTCAATGTTTGCTGTTCTTGTAGAAGCTTATGATCCATGTTGATGTCAGTGTTTTGGTTTAAACATACTCTGTACACATATGTCATATATCATCTTATGCAAACACACTCATTTGTAGTGTGATTTTCATCTGTGAAGCAGTAAAATTGTTTTGGTGACTGAAGGAAAAAAATATTTTGTCTCTATAATATGGGACCATTCTTTCAGGTTTAATGACCACAGATCTAAATATGTCTCTACTTATCTTTACAATTTTGTGCTATTTCTTTTAAAAATCTTTTTATTGACAAAATCCATACATATATACACTACACCATGCTTGTTCGTCTCCTCCCAACAGCTTTCCTTTTTCCTTTCTTGTATGCCTCCTCCACAGAGTCCCTTTTATTTTGTTTTAATTGTTTATGATTTTTATTGCATGATCCTATTGTGACAGTCAGGTGTATACAGAGACCGCTCTTACCCTTCCAGCCCCTCCCTTTGAATGGGAGGTGTCTAGTTAGAGCTACAACCTAGGTGCTAAAACTGATTGGTCAGATATGAACCAATCAGCTGTCCCTCTGACTTACATGGGGAGGATTACTAGCCTCCCTAGAGAACTCGCCCTCTTGTCCCACATGGCGATGAAATAGAAGGACTGCTGGCCCAGGCCTCAGTGAGGTAAGGCCTGTACCCCTACCCCGCTGGGGTAGGGGGCAGGCTCCAGATGTTTCTCTCATGAACCTCTCTTTCTCATAAAGGGATCTTTTCTGTTATCTTTTCTTGGACTGCTCATCTAACTATATAGTAAAAGCTCTATAAACTCTGACCCGTGTTTTCCCCACACTGGTGGGAGGAAAACTTTATGACTTCCCACATCCAATTTCCCCATCCAACTCCCCTTTTCCTAATCTACTAAATTAGAATAAATGTGTAATTAAAATTTAATTCTGTCCCTGTGTACAATTCTTTGGCATTAGAGGACACGAACTCGGAGTAGGAGGAGGGGGAAGGGAGGATTCCAAAACTCTCTCTCTCTCTCCGCGTTGCTTACAATTATTAATTAGCAGCAACCCGTATCACTATCAGGTACTGGTCTTGTTTCCATCAGGTTATACTCTCACATCTTCTCTTCCCACTCCCAATCCACTCAGGGCACTCCTTAGTGGGGTTGGCACTGTCCCTTTTTTCTATATAAATTAATCTTTCACTTCATAATAAGGTCTTAAAGCTATTTAGATTTCTCAATGCACAATCTAGAATATGATTTCTTTATGATAATTTATGATTACTTTTTATCACTACATCGTACAATTGAAATAAACTAAAACATATTTTATGCAAAATAATTTAATATATTTTGTAAATCTCCATGGATATCAGTTGTCACTTGCACCATTTTTATATGTCTTTGGTAAAAATGAGCAATATATGTCATCATATATTGTCCAGAGTGTAAGTTTCACTCAAGTTTAGGGATGTTAGTTAAAATAGAAACAGTATGTGAATTTTAGAATAATGAAAACACGGTAATAAGATTACATTAGATAATCAAGAAAGAAACTTCTGTCTAAAACATTTCAAAAAATTTAAAACATTCTATCATTTGGCTTTACAAAATCATTACATTGTTTATTATGATAACATCAGAGTTCTTTACTTGAGTTGCTGGGCAAATGTGACAAATTTGTAAAGTTTTGAGAAATAAAATATTTGAATCTGCATTATTGATATGAAATTCAAATTTTAATAATGTTTTTTTTCACACTAGAGAGATGGCTCAGTGATTAAAAGTGTTTGTGTGAGGGCTGGAGTGATGGCTCAGCGGTTAAGGCACTTGCCTCCAGTGCCTAAGGCCCCGGGTTCAATTCCCCAGTACCCACATAAGCCAGACCCACAAGGTGGTGGCCCTGGTGTCCTCTCCCTCTCTCTACCTCTGTATTTCTCTGCTTGAAAATGAATAAATAAAATATTTAAAAGTGTTTGTGTGAAAATTCTGATAATCCAGGTTTGATTCCCTAGTACCCACGTAATGCCAGAGGCACAAAGTGATGGATGCATCTGGAGCATTTTTTTGAGTGGCAGGAGGCCTTGGAGTGCCTATACTCACCCTCACCCTTTCTCTTTCTCTTTCTCACTCTCTCAAATAAATAAATAAAAACATTTATAAAATTTGATTTCATTTAGATTTTCTTAATTCCTATTTGAAGAGTATAGGCAGTGTTTCAAATTGTGTTCTGTTTCTGAAATATTTTCTAATTCACCATTACTTATCCTGAAGCAGCATGAGCAGATCTTTTATGTCTTATTTTCATATAACAATTTACATTAGGCAATTTAAATCTTTGATAGTTAGAAATCTGTGTTTGCATTTCAGTTAACATTCTTTCCTCTGTATTTTTCTATAGTATATGAAATTAATGATGAACTCTGAAAAGTTGTTTGTAAGATACTTGAAGATATTCATCTTAGCCTTGGGATTGGTATTGGGTTCCAATGAGTGGTACTGCTGTACTAGGTTACCTGTATATTCATGCAATATCCCAAATGAGAGGCAAAAGAATTAGGAAAAGCCTATATTTATTCTCATGGGAGATTTCTGAAATTTCTAATTTTTATTAAAGTCAATTCCCCCCTGAATAAGTAATAGCTCAGTTTTCATGCTAACATCCTAGTTTGAACAGCAGCACAAAACTGATTTAATAAATCAATAAGTTAAGATTGAATTTCAAATACAAGCTTTAAGATCAACAAGTGCAAAAGATGCCAAAACCTACATATCTGTTAGGTGGAAGCATTTCACATAGGGTGGCTTATCACTAGGATGGCTCTTCCATAGATATATTCAGTGATAGTAAAACTTCTTAATCATGAGTTTTTCACATACATTAGTATAAAGAACATTTGGAGAGAAAAATCCTAGTCCTTATAATGAAGCAATACCCACTTTCAGACAGCAAAGTCATTGAAAACAGACCTATCTCACAAAGGCCATTTGGATTCTATCAAGGTAGAGTTTTACATTTCAATGTATATGAGTTTTAATTGTCAAAGAGAAGAAAACGTTGGTGAATGTTCCTGTTTTGGGGCAGTGAGAAGAAATACAACCATTTCAGATATACAAATTACTTGAGTCACAGAGACCTGAATTCTTTCTTGAATGTATAGTGATAACACTACTGTATATATGACTTGTTAGAACCATCGTTTAGATCTTATAGCAAGAATATAAAGGTATACCATTATCTGTTATTTATTATGCAATAAAGTACACTTTAATCTACAAATTGAATTAGTACATTGCTTTCAAAAATTGAAATTAGGGGCTTTATACCTCTCATCTCCCTCATGGTGGGACTCTGTTCCTTCTCCTTTTTCCTTCTCTTAATCTAATAAACTCTCTAAACCTTAAAATTTTAAATTTACTTTGTCATACATTTTTCTATAAATACTTCAGGGATTTCAAAAGCAAGGCTGGAAAGAGTCACAAGACTGTCAAAAGCCTGCAAAGTTCCTTTCTCCTGGGGTCTTCCTCTGAAGGTGCTGGCATGGTGAATGCTCCTCACCAAGTATGGAAAGGCAACCGGCCCAATGAAATTTAGATTTAGAGAGTAGTGCTTTAGTCACGAAGTATGTGATTATCTAGATGTATATCCCTTTGTGCTTCCTTTCTTCTTCCTAACAAAAGCATCAGTTTTTAGTACAGAGCTCAATCACACTGACTCCATGTGAGCATTCAGTGAAGTGGTGAATCAGAAAGCCTTGAGTTATTTCAAAAGATGCACTGTGTGGTTAAACTGAACACTGAGGACTAAAGAAATAGAATATTAAAACTGACACCAAAGTCTCATGAATCAATCCAAAATTAGTGAAGAGCGGATGGTAGAGAGTTCAGATAAAGCCTGAAAAAAATTGAGATAGTGAATAATTTTTGAATGTCCATTTATATTTCAGAAAATCTTCTGGGCACTGTTTCTTCAATGGTTGTTTGTAAAGTGAGTTCTCAGTAGTATAGAAAGAACTGAGGCTAAGAGCAGTTAACTGATTTTTCAAGGTAATTCATGTGGTGAATGGCAAAGTAGCATTTGAAGTCCAGTCTGAATGAGTCCAAAATCTATTTCATTTTTGATAGCTCCTTCCCTCTCCAGGGTGCCTGTGTTTCTTACTTCATCACAGAATTACATGGAAAAGACTGAGAAAACATCTTCAAATGTCAACTTGTTCTCTGAAGGATTTTTGCCACAGCTGTGGAAATACAGCTTTAAGGCATATGATGGACTTCCAATCAGACCAATAGAAAATATAGCTTGATTCTTTTTCCCTTTTCCTGCAGAGTCCCTAATAGAAAATGATTTTTAAAAATATATTCATGGTGTTTTTCTCCATGGGATTATCTCATCTAATTGATGGTTCTCTTCAATTTAGGGTAGATTTTAATGGGGTTAGTTCGAACAGGTTTGCACTTCTTAACACAACCTCCAAGTAGGTAAAAATAAATCACATTAGTTTGGCTAGTGCTAAAGTGTGATCAGCTCTTAATATGTGGTATGTGGATTTCTTTTAACTGAAAGACTGATTCTCTCATTCATTTCCTGAAAATTAGAAAAGCTCTTCGGATTTCATTTGCATGTGGAGATTTTCTATTATGACTGTATTCAATTTAGCACACTAAAATGCAAAGTAAATGTGTTCATTTAATCTGTTGCCTGAGCCAGTATTTCTGCAGCGAGAGATATCCTCCTCTGTGTGTGCATATGCATGGGAGAAATTGTTTGACTGTAGCACCTATTAATATAAATCAACACTACAGAGGAAGCTTCCTTGATTCCTGCAATTCATATAGGTATAAATAGAAAAGTAATAGATTACCAAAAAAATAGCTCCAATAGGTTTGAGCTCCAAGATTATCCCAAGAGTATAGGCAGGATTGAAATATTTCAAGGTGTTTTGGAGTGGCATATTGAGAAATAAAGCATCTCCATGTTTGCTGAGTGCCTCTGAGCTGGTGGGTTTGTTCTAATAAAGGCAGGAGCCAGGAATAGTTTTAATACGCTTAATTAACTCTAAGCTTATTTAATGCCACGGTCCAGATGAACTCTAGATAGGAAGACATAATACATATAGCTCATTAAAAAATAATTTGGACGTCTCTAATCTGTATTTGCATAAAGTTCAGGTTCTTGTCCTGAAGGTATTAATTATTTTCTAATATTATTGTTGAAAAATGGATGCCCATGAAAAAATGGCAATTAGAGGAAGGCAGGCTAACATAATTTAGTTTCCCGTAACATACTCATGCCAATTACACAAGGGTTCTTTATCTAGAGGAAATACCCTTCTAAAACAGGGTTGTGATAAAAATATGGATATGAAAATTTACCTGGCTAAGAGCATTAAAAAAACCCAAACAAACAAAATTAACCTATTTGTCTCTGTTTACATATATTGGTTAGATATTTGCCAAAGTCTTTGCATTTCCATAGGGAACAGGTTATTTTTGCTTTGATCAGATTTGAGAACTCATTTTCTTAAGGATAGTATGTGTTATTTTGAGAAAATGTATGCAAAGAACTTAAAGAATCTGATTAACTGCTGTTTGATGAACCCTTATGACACACTTCTTGAATTTTATGGTGGATTGCTAACAGTGAATAATTCTGGAAATTGCCACTCTAGCAAAGAAGCTATAACAGGCATCCTAAGCAAGAAACAGTGGCTGGAACAGAGTATAGCATCTCTCTCTTTCTTCTAAGTTTATGCGTGGTGTTATTCTTAAATACTTTCTCAGTTTATTCCATATTTAGATGCCAGGTTTATTTTGTGCAAAGACACAGGTCATGAGGTTCCTATCTACTAGTTAGATACTTATAAACAAAGATCAAAAAGAGACCAGAGAAGTGATTACCCAAGAGTAGAAATGAGAAAGTCAACCTTTAGCTTTTGTGCCATTTTCCTGGCACTGTCCCATGTGCATGGTTCACTTAACATATTTCATCCGATGATGATTTTGTTTTGATCTTTTTTTTGCAATTGTCCAGGGTGTAAATGGTAAACTAAGTCAGGTGTGCCCAGGACTTTGACCTAACCACTTATCATCTACGTCTAAACAATTGGACTTTTCCAGATTCTCTATCTGAGAGCATTACTTTGTTGTTTTGTCTGTTTGGTTCATTTTATAAAAGGATAATTTTCATGAAAAAAACAAAGTGGATTAAATTTTTAATAAAGACAGTTTGGTTTTTAAAAATTATTTTATTTATTCATTTTCAAGCAGAGAGATACAGAGAGATGAGAGAGAGAGGAGAGAGAGAGAATGAGCACCAGGGCCACCACCCTGTGGGTCTGGCTTATGTGGGTACTGGGGAATTGAACTGGGGACCTTAGGCACTGGAGATAAGTGCCTTAACCACTGAGCAATCTCTCCAGCCCCAAACTGGATTAAATTTAAAATCTCCATATCATTTTTTTTTTATTTCTTCTGTTGCTTATTTTGAAGCAACACCTTTCAAAGTTTCCCTCTTAATATTGGGGATGCCTGATATAATTTTAAGAATTTTGCCTTATTTTCATTCTTCCTTACTCCATAGTTCTAAGAGAAGATAGATAGATAAAACAGTGTCTTCTGATGATTAACACTGAAACTCACTGAAGTCCATATTCTACTAGACTAAGAATGCTCTGTTTTTAAATATTTTTTTTTAATTTTTGCAAAGCTAGTTATTGCTGATGGCAGAATTTCCCCGTGTGACCATTTGTTTTATTTCGAAGGTAAAATACTAAAATAAGCCATTGTGTTCACACTAATGGGGTATTTGAATACATATGGTCAAGATACAAGCAGCCACAATGGTTTCACATTTTCACCTTTCAGGAAGAATTTGCTGAAAACATCTCTCATTTTTATTAATTTAATTTTTTGAGCTCAGTTTTCTGGGGACACAAAGATGATGTCATAAAACTGGACTGAAGAATAAAGCAACTACTCCTAAACTGCCTTTTCCTTCTAAATTGAAGTCATGATAAAATAGACTGCCTCCTTTGTAAAGATGAAATATCTTCACAGTGGAGATGGGAGCAGCCCGGCTTTCTGGTGGGCTCAGAGTCTCTGGTGTCTCAGCACAATTGGGATCTTTGAGAGCAGCTCATAGCTATAGTGGACACGATATAGCATCTACGTCATTTGTCATAAAGCCAATTTGCTGGAGCAGATCTAATGGTTTCATGCTAGTTCCATTGAACTGTTATTGTTTTCAGGAAATGGAGACGAGTCATGTAGAAAATCAAGATTTGAGCATGTGCGTGGATCTCTCTTCCTGTTATGTTAGAGATATTTCTTAGAAGCTAAGGCCATTTCTGCCAGGTTTTACTTGAGGTAGACGAACCATGCCCAATAAACAGAGAAAGCAGTTTGGCTGTCTGAGAGTTAACACCGCAGCAAAGAATAAGAAAATGTCTTTATTGAGTGTCCCAACAGCTATACAACGAAAATATCTAAGGTCAAAGATGTGTGTCCATAAAGTCATGAAGATAGGGAGCAATGAGTTAGGAGTACCAGGCTGACTCACATGAGGTTTTTGAGACAAGCAGGGATGGATGTTTGCAGTCTGCAAAGCTCAGATAAGCAACTAATCAATATGGCGAAAGATAACTTATTAATAGTAACAGATAGGATTTTTTTTTGCTGGACAGTGACACATATGAGACTGTCATTAGTGATGAATATGAGCCAATACATGTCTAGCACAGAGGGAGGCTTCCAATGTGGTCTCCTTGACAACAATCGAAGAAAGGCCCTTTATCTAGAATACTGAAGGTTGCCTTTTGTTCATTGCTGTGAACACAAACTTGCCTGCCCAAAGTACCACAAGAACCTTTTAAAAATAAACTGTATGCATCCTTTGAAACATCAGATAAGGCATGCTGTCCATATTCAGGCGTCCAGTTTTGTCATGTAATAATGAAAACACATTCATTCAAATGAGGCTTTTCCAAAGTAATCTTACCAAAATTATGCTGTCCTGGCCTTTCACCAGGGAGAACATGGGCATATAATAATCTTATTGCATATGGAATAATAAACCACTTTTTTTTATAACCAATATCTTCTTTCTTATTTCCAATCTCAAAGAAGAAATGGGGCCTTTACTTTTGTAATCCTGTGTGATTGTTCTTGAAATATTTTAAAGTTTGCTGGACGACAGAATAAAACACAAAATACCCATTGGAAAGGGTAAATACTATAGAAATACAAAAGATGTGTATGGCATTTTATCAAATGTTTTCATGTTTATTTTCTGATTTTTGGAGACTAACAGATAGCATTGTCCAAAAATGACAACAAGCATAATTTAGGCAGTCTTGTATTGATGGGTACCTGTGGTAGTTTTGAATAAATGTCCCCCAAAAGAATTAAGGGTTTATTAAAATTATAAATTGTCTCCAGCCATTTTTGGCTAGAGGAAGTGTGTCACCTTGGCCAGATCCTAGGGTTCAGCCCTAAGGTATTTCTGGGGTGGGTCTGGAATTTTAGCTAAACATATGCAAAAAGCAGTCTGAGCTCAAGCCTGGAGTTCCTTTTGTTAGTTTGGAGTGTGTTACAATGTGCTTGCTTGGTGCTGGTGCTGGGCTCCTGTTTCTGTCTCTGCTTGCTTCTATGAAAGCTGGCCAGCCTTTTTCCTTAACTTCCCCTAGATCTGTTCAATAAATATTTTCCTCCCCAAATCGTGTGGTTGGAAATTCATCCCAGCGGAGTGTGGATTGACTACGACAATACCTCTCAAAAAGTAGGTGGAAGCTCTTGTTTGACTTCCTGAATCTGAGCTGACTCTGTCTGTTTTGGTCAGTGTAATATGGCCAAAATGATGTTATGTGTATGTAGTGGTCAAAGAGTATCTTCTCCCACCCGTGCAAGTACTATTCAGGGTGAAAGGAAACACTTGTTTGAACATTATGGATTCCTATCTAGGGCATTCTAGAGACATACAAGATGAGTAAGGTAAGTTGAGGAAGGTATGCTATAGGAAGACCTTCCTCTTTAATTTGTGTTTTGACTTAGAGTATATACTTGTGGGTAGTGATTTTGCACATTTATTTGATCTAAATTATTGAACTAAGATGATACTTAACTAACCCAAGCATAAGAGTATTATTAAATCTTTATTTTCCGATAAACTAAGTGCTGCTTGGTTATCACCAAGCAAGTAATATATGGTGAGCCAAAATTGAGTTGCCTGTGGAGAGACAGAAAGTCTTAGGAGTTGAAAAACAAAATGTGCTTGTGAGAATTTAAAATATTCAAGTATTTTGCCTGGTCATATTTCAGAGAAAATTTAGCTTGTAAATTCTGGCCAATGTAAACCCACACATATTTTTCATTCCTTTCCTGTAAATAATTAAGAGAATTAGACTTGTTCAGAACAAACTTGCGATGGGAGTTCATTATAGGATGATCAAGAAGAGAGGAAATCAAAGGGTTTACTTCAACCAATGATCTGTTCTCAGTTCTATGTGTATCCCTACGAACCATTTAGTGATGTTATCATAGTACATTTCTCCCCTTTTTAGGTATTTCACTGTTCCAATAATTTCTCTATTTTTTTATTTATGTCCAGTTCTTGTTTTCCTATTGACACATTCTGGCTTCTGTTCATTCATCATGGTCACACTGTCATGGTCCTTCCTATGCATCTCTGAGTCTTTTAATCACTACTGGATAGTCCAGCTATCATTGGGTTGGAGAGTCACTAATATCCATTTTAATATGAGCCTGTAAATTTAGACTACTACTGTAGTAGCTATTTTCTTTACTATGAAACATTCTTCCCTGGAGTGTGAAGAGGGACTCATAAAACTCAGGAAACTAAGAAAATTACAAGATTTTCAGGTCTCTCTCTGAAGTTAATAAAGACAGTCAATAATTGTGGAGAGGAGGATCTGCAAGCATGTGCCACCATTCTCCTGAAAGTAACCTCATTTCATTCAATGATTCACCCAGAGAGACTTGGAAGGAATCAGGTCCTCAATTGGTCATGGTTGTCTATGTGGGATGAATAAATGTTTACTCACATAACCCTAGAGAGAAATCTTAACTACTCAAGCTTGGACACTTTGTACAGCAAGAAGCAATAAGTATTGGTGGAAACTTATTGGTCGTCTCTGCCATACTCCACCCCTTCATTCATTGTTGGTTATTCTCAGAAGACTGAGTGTGGATTTAAAAGTGGAGGCTGAGTACTACACTCTTTGGTAGTAGGGAGGGTGGAAGGCAAAGAACCTTTCAATGCATTGATTTCCTGAAGCCACAAGATTTCCCTTTGTGAGAGATTTGCCTACATTACAGAGGCCTTCATCAAATCTAAATATATACCTTGTAAATATCTGTAGTTTGGTGAAGTTAGCACACATTTCCTGTGGTATAGTGTTTCTCTTGAAATTATTTTACAATCCTTAGCTTTTATATGTATGTTTCCATGCTATTAACATGAAAGGATCAAAATGAATTATTTCTTGTAGCAGACTAGCAATTTGAATGATTTCTCCATAATTCTTAAGGCAAGGATAGCCTTGTTTTAGTGTTTGACAGATTTATTATAAATTGTGTATTGGAAGAATCAGGCCACAGCAAGGAAGAGTTGGCATTCTCTTTTTTTTTTTTTGGTAATAACATGACTGACGGCATGGACCCTTCCAGCTGTCATCTCTGACAAGCTCAATACCATCTGCAGAGCTGGCTCTGGAAGTAACTTTGTAACCCATTGTTTGTGCATCTGACGAGAGATCCAGGAAGAAACTGCTGATTGAAAAAGAGTGACTGGTTTATTGTATGGTATATGTATTTTTTTCAAAAAAGCATTGAGATGGATTCAATTTTAGTTTATTTTCTTCCTTCTGTCTCATTTAATAATAGGAGAATATTTGACATTTATCCAGAATTCAGTTGTATTTCTTTCTTTTCATCTGAAAACTTTTTCTACCACCTGTGTCTGATCTCATTCAGGTATCAATTATATGACAATATGGAGTTTAAAAGGTGAAGAAAAATCATTTTTTAAAGGTGGCACTTACCAAAAATAAGTGAAGACTCATGTCGAACAATAAGTGTGTTCATGCACTAGATCAATTGAAAAAAGACCCAAAATGAATGTAATGGAGATAGGAAGGGTGGAATGGACTATGGGTCATTTCAAAGAATTTTCAGATGGGACATGATGATCCTACAACTGGGACCTGACAGATATATGGCTTTCGTTGACTGAAACTCTATTAAATGTTCTGAAGCCAATGATGTGTTTAACTACCTGTCCCTCATCAAGCTTCATCTTCAGTCCTAGAAACTGATGGTATTTTCACTCAAATAAATCCTTATCCCTACAAAAGGGTTTTGCTCGAGTTTAGTTCACTGTTCAAGTATACTTAGCTTATAAGTGAGGTAGCTAGCATTCAAACTCAACCTTCTCGCATCCTAAAGTTTATGATTGTGTGTGGATATATCTATGTCAAGTTTGTGAAAATATTTCCAGGTTACTGTTACTATTAGTAACTGAGTGTTAAGGAGAAGTCAGAGGGATTAGTTCCTACAGGATCCTATAGCCAACATTTTAGTTACAAATGAATGTCTAATTTGGATATTCTATGACAATGTAAATTTTAGAAAGTTTATTCTTGTATAGGTTAGGATGGAAAGAGAAGACAACTTCCTTTATGCTTTACATATAGAGGTGAAAGATTAGATTAGCTCGAATGATGTCAGATTGAATTAAGAGAAAAGAAATATTAAATATACCAGTCATAGTACATAATCTCAACTTGATGTGGAGATAGAATGGACAGGAAGACAGTGGCTTACTTTTATACTCTATATAAAAGAACATATAAAATTCTTCCAATGACCTGTGAATTTATTTATCAAAGATGGTTTCTGATAGTTTCCCACAAGAGTATGCAAAATACATGTTGGTTTTCTCTCACAGAAAACCCGGATAATTAGAAAGAGGTATTTTATATCTCCTATGCTGGAAAGGACTCAATCGAGAAGATGGAGTGGATGATAGCTTTAAAGATACAGATTTTCCCCACCAAGTCTGTCATGTGAGTTTGCAAATGTCCTTATAAAAAAGGTGGGGTTTATTTCTTGCCACTAGATTCTAAATCTAGCCATAAAATTTTATTTAGTCAAGGGCTGGAGAGATGGCTCAGCGGTTAAGGCACTTGCCACCAGTGCCTAAGGCCCACGGTTCAATTCCCCAGTAACCACATAGGCCAGACCCACAACGTGGTGGCCCTGGTTCTCTCTCTCTCTCTCTCTCTCTCTCTCTCTCTCTCTCTCTCTCTCTCTCTGCTTGAAAATGAATAAATAAAATATTTAAAAAAATGTATTTAGTCAAATGTGAAGGTAGCAATTATGGTGCATGGGACAGTTTAAACACTATTGTAGGGAGTAAAATGTGAACAATACACAGGGGAGAATATAATATTTTATGGTGAAGGAAGAATGATGAAATTTGAGAATGAAATGTTGAACAGATGAATCTGAGAAACATTTAGGTAGCTGAAAAAGAGTTCAGTTCAAAATGGGAAGTAAGAAAATTGATGATATTTCTGCTTTCTTTTCTCCACTTTGGCCATAAGAACTGTTGAAAAGCTTGCAGGTGACAGATGCATGAGGAAGAGCGGAGTTGAGAAAGTCAACACTCAGCCACTGCACTTGTATAAGCCTCAGCTGCCATTCAGCAAAGTCCAGATGTACAAGTGAGCTCATCTGAGACCAGAAATGTGGGACTCAGATCAGACTAATTCATATACTTGTGGATTTGTAGATAAATAGTTACTGTGTAGAGCACTGAAGCAAGCTAATATGCTGAGAGATAATGTTGGAAACATGGTAAGTTCTGTCAAACAAGAAAGTAGTTGCATCACTATATATTGATTTAAGGTTGATGATAATTTGTGTTTTTTGAAAAGAATTTTAATTATCACCAAGTTTCTGATCTACCCTTTCACTTTAATATGAGTAAAAACACTGTTTTTCTTAAAATGAGCAGAAATATTTTGTACACATGACTTCATTTTTATAGCCTGAATCAAGGGAGTGGAAATGGTAGACTCCTTAGCACAGAGAAAACCGACCAACATAATTTGCTAATGGAGTGGACAGAGAAGATGGGAAGGGAGAAATATGTTATTTGCACATAAATTGGTAAGAGCATTCTTTTCCACAGAATACTAAGTAGTGTGTGTATGTGTGTATGTAAGTATATTCATATGTATAAATGTATATATGTTAAAATTATATATAATTACACATGGCACATGGTAGCTATAATACAGTTATTTCTATATATGTTACATATTTTTCTATAAAATTATAAATTTTATTTGATACTTATATATAATTAAATATTATTATATTTAGGAAATATATATGAATATACAATACATAAATATTGTAAATATTACTAATAATTTTATATAATTATGTACATATTTGACAGGTAACCGTGTATTTTAACAAGTATGTCATGATGTTTTGATTTATATACACATTTTGGAATGATTAAAAAATTAATCAACTCAAATATTTGTAAATTTTGTGTCTATACACATAGTCTCATATATATATATTTATCAGTGTGATTTAGCAAATAATAATAATTTCCTTTTGGTACTAACTTAGGAGATGTAAAAAAGTGAATACATGTAAAATGATTTTTTTCTTAAACAGATATTTTAAATTATTCAGAAGCAAATACTTTTAATCCTGAAATTGCTCAAATCATTTGTGACATATAAAAATTAGTCTCTGCATATTTTTTACTGTTTAAGTAAAGCCGAAATTAGAGACTGAAAACCATCCACTCCAGGTGTTTTTAGATGGTAGTGTTACTCAAATATTGACTGAAAATACAAGCATTCAACTGCGTGTTGACATAGATATGACATCAGAACTGGAGGCCGTTGACGTAGATTGCCCTCATATCAGAACTTCCATGAGGCCTCAGAGTCTCTGTGAAAACCCTTGTACAACAGACGTTTCCCCCCTACCACTTAGTTGGAGATAACAAAATGAGCCTTGCATCTGCTCCTTGGCATTTCCAGGGATCAGTGATTGTTTATTGTACCCTTCTGTTGTGTTCCACAAAGAGCAAAGTGTGAGCTAATTTCTGGGTTATAGCAGACACTGTATAAAAGTGACTTTCTAAATTTTTTCTTATTAACAAATGTCAGAGACTGAGATAAGAGTTTGAGATTGGAATTTTCCTCCCATAGGAACATATCTCTTAGCTCTCATGGGCTTAACACGCTTAATATTTTAATGAAGGCTTTTAATGTGTCTATGCTACTTAATATTGCAAATTAAGGTCTATTCTCCTTCCGATATGCACATGTAACTGCATTATCCAGCATCAAAAGAAGTGGGGGAGAAAAGCCCCTATCTGTAAGGAACAGCGCATACTTTCACACAGAAGGTCAACAATCACCCTCTCACTGAGCAGGGCTCTTAATGAGAACTTCAGTGCCACAGTGAAAGTGTTTTACATTTTTAGTCAAAGAACCAGGGTTGGATAATGATAAGTTTCTAATGTACTCAGTCAAATATAATATTATAGCTATTCTTATGCTATTCTCCGCTTTCAAAGGAAAAACACATGCAATCTGTGGTGTGAAGGTTACCTTAGGATTTTCAGAAAAGCATAGATTTAAGTTTAGGGGTTAATATAACTTGGTAACCTGACACACTTGTCCCTTAAGGCCCTGATGACCTGAATTAATCAGTTTCCTCATGAAGGACCAGCAGTCTATCACCACAAGGGACATATTTGAAAAAGCTGGAAAGAAGTTTTTCAACCACCTAATATTGATTAAATGAGCAAATAACTAGGATAAAAATAATTGCTTAAGGAATAAGTTTAGTAATATATTTTCATCTCTAATGATGGGTTAAATAATGTATAGAGACAAAATACTGCATGGACAATCCTAATCCTTATGAGATCTTCCAGACATTTTATTTGTCTAGAAATGTTTAATCATATTCCAAGCCTCATATATGAACCGTTTAATTTTGTCTGTGTGTTCTTATAAATCTGCTCCTCGGAATTACTGAAGAAATCATAAGGTATCTATCATTGAAAGAAACCACATACTTTATTTAAGAGTACTTAAGGGAAGATGCATATGTATAGTTACCCCTTAAGAAATGAAGGTTTCGGGGTTGGAGAGGTGGGTAAGTGGTTAAGGCACTTGCCTGCAAAGCCCAATGAACCAGGTTTGATATCCCTGTACCCATGTAAAGTCAGATGCAATAAATGGCACATCTGCCTGGAGTGTGTTTGCAGTGGCTGGAGGCCCTGGTGTGCCCACTCCCTCTGACTCTTCTTTATTTCTCTCTGATTATAAATAAATAATAATCAAAAATAAATCAATCAATAAAAATATTTTTAAAAAAGAAATGAGATTTAACATCATATCTAGATTGGGAGGAGGATTTTGGTAGAAACTCATGAGAATTATAAACAAATGTCTGAGCTTAATATTATCAAAATATATTTTCTCCTCAAACATGTTACCATTGATGTCATTAAAAGCATATCTCAATGTGCTAAAATGGAAAAAATTGAAAGGAATCTGGAAGAATACAAAGCACATATGCATTATTCTCAAATGAGGAATTTGGAGACTAGATATTTATAATAGATTATCCTACTAACACCTGACTGCAAAGCTCATCAGACCTTTTATAAATGTGACCTGGCTCTAAATGATTTGTGTGTTGATCAGAAGACAGAAAAGATAACTGGCGCTTTGAGATTATTTCCTGTTATTTAATCTTGTGTGTTAAACATAGAATATTATTTGAACATAAAAATTAAAGTGGTTTAAGTGTTCTCATGGAGTGGCTCAGTTACTAGAGGTGGTTTGGAGGAAAAGCTAAGTGCTTGAAATGAAGTGTTCCTCTAACATGGTTTCTCTCTCTCTCTCTCTCTCTCTCTCTCTCTCTCTCTCTCTCTCTCTCTTTCTCTCTCTTTCTTTTCTTTTTATTTTTCCCTTGTGTGCATTGTATGTGGTGTATGTGTTTGATTATGTGCAGTCTCTGTCCATTATGGTGTTCACCACTATGGGTGTTCTTGGCCATACCCAATGTTAATGTCAGTTCTGAAGATTCAAACTATGTCAGTCTTTGGCCGGCTCTGCCTCTTCTACTTGCACAGGCAGCACAGATCACTGCTGAGACAAAGCTCCAGCCCTAATATAGTTTCTTTACACCCAGCTCTGGTAAATGGTGAAAATATGGGAGCCCTAGCTTGACCCCATTCTAACTTGCAGTTTTAACACAGAGTTCCAAGAGCAAGTGCTAAAGTTGAAAGGTGTGTGGATATTTATGACCAGCTCTGGAAAACACATGGCATACAGTCTCTTGGTCAAAACCATCACAAACTTGCTAATATTCAATAGAAGGATACAAAGAGATCCAGTCTCAGTGGGAGGAGCTTTAAATAGTGTTTTAAAATGAACCAAAGTGCGATGTAATAAATAATAATAATAAAAGCTACATGGTAGTTCAAATGGTAGCAGGCAGTGACACATGTTATAAGCTTTCGCCATTGGTGTCTCTAGTCATTAAGCATGTTTTTTTTCATTTAAAAAAGTAAATGAAGAGGAAAAAGAAAAATAGCAAAAAAAAAAAAACCCTTAAATCACTGTCTTTAAATTTTTTTGTGTAGTTTATATTAAGCAATGTTTTCTCCCTGGGGCTTTTGCAGGAGGCTGACATGTGATATAATTTTGACAACCAGAGGTAATGACAAGGAAAGGATCATGGTGTGTGTGTGTGTGTGTGTGTGTGTGTGTGTGTGTGTGTGTGTGTGTGTGTATTGGGGGGAGGTAGCAGGGTAGAATTTAACCTAAAAGGATTTAAAACAAAACACCATAACTCAGGATATCATTTCTAAAGGTTTTGCATTGCTATAAGTGAAAATCAGACAGATATGTGTTTTGCATGCTGGGCTTAAAATGTGCCTTTTGTATTGTCTTTCCATTTCTTTTTTTTTTTTTTACTACAAGCATGAAAGGTTATAAATCTTTTTGTGAGACAAAGTAAATTGGCAGAGCTATTTAAAGAGAATAAAGGATGTATGGGACAAAGGAATCAATTTAATTCCTAAGCATGAATTCTTCAACCTGGTCAAGATTTCTTGCTTTATTTGCTTGAGTGAACTTGGTCACTCCATTGGCATACTGCTGAACTATGCAGATTTCTTCAAGTAGGCAATTAGAAACTTCAGAGAGTCCTTTTACATGTTTCGGAAAAGACGTGAATAGAACTTGACAATCTAAATTCTTATCACTTCTTTAGCTTGAGTAATGCCTCCCAAACTGAGGTGGGTCCATATTCTTTGTGTGAAAGTTAGAGTAGGAATTTGTGGATACTCGTTATTGATGCTTAATTTTTTTAAATTAATATCTTTATTATGAGTAAGCATGTACATTGTAGAAACAAATCTTGTGAAGGTGTCCCCTTTTCCTTCCTCTCTGTCCCCTATCCACTGGGGTCCTTCCTTGGTGCACATACTGGGTCTGTACATAGGTTAGGGGGTATGAACTGCACCAGATGTAGCCAGATTTTCTTTTATTTTCCTTCCTACTTTGTGCATGTTGCTGAGGGGGGCAATGTCTCTGGATATTCTCCCCCACCATGGCTCTTACACTCTTTCTACCCCCTCTTCCTCTCACTTTCCTGATTCATGATGGGTTAGTTTGAAGTCTGCTTTACTGTTGAGATCTTAAGTGTCACTGGTTTTGGGTTGTGTTGGGTATCATTGGTGTCTGTCTCCATTGTCCTTTCATGGGTTATCTGACTTGCTGTGGTGATTGGTCTCCTGTTTATCTCCTCACTTTCTCATAGGTTTTATTTGGGCTGTGTGAATGGCAGGAGTGGTTTGTCTCCTGCCAGGATGTGGATACTCATTTTTGATGAATGGAAACAAACAGTGAAACATGAGGATGTGTTTAAAGCAAAGGAAAAGCAATTGGGAGACACAGAGGCAGAGGTGGCAGGAATGAGTCAAACAGGAATCACAGCAGAAACGAACTTCTATCATGCATGAAGTGGACAGGAGACTGCCTGACTCCCAAACAGCTTTCAAATTTCCTGGGTTTTGTCAGTAGATGTGGGAAGCAATGTATCTAAGCAAACTCAATTTTGTGTAATGGTTGCTCATTAAAATTAAGTTAAATCTTTAGTAAACTTAAACTTATTTCAATTTGAATTCCTTGCACAGAATAGTACTGGAATTATGTGAAAGGCAAGATGCTGAACATTGTAGATGAATGGAGTTAACAAAAATAAATCAGCTGAAGACGTAGAATAAAATGACTAGTGTTCCTAGGACAAAGTGGAGCTGTTTTAGCCTACTTGCTTGGGCTGAGATATCAGTTTTTGTCTGGCCTTGGTACTTAAACTACAGCACTTATTTTCCTGGATCTCTCTCTTGACCCATGGAGTTATTGAAACCCACCAATCTCCTCAGGTGAATGAATCCATTCCTTAAAATAAATTATGTCTATATACTCTATTTATGTATCTATAGCACTCATTTTATTGCTTCTCTTAATCTAGAGAATACTAACATACTTAAGAAGTATTTGGGGAAATTATCAAACAGTTACGATCAAAAGAAAGGTTATTTTAGTAAATTATATACTTATATTCCAATATTTTTTCTTCCTTATTTTAAGACAGAGACTTTTAGATCAAGACTTAAAACAACTCATGAGAACTACTATTAATTGCAGAAAGCTTGTTCCTAAAATAAATGTTCCATTTCTATATCTTCAACTCATGAAGTAATATGTTCAACTGTACAATAATGAAATAATGACATGTTATACACAGTGTGTAGCCTGCTATTGGTAAAATTGGTTTCTCTGTATGGCCTGTGGTACCTCATTTCAGATGCAGCTCTTACTTATCTATGATTTCGTTGACACAGAGACACAGAGTCTGGTTGGTAATGTTACCTTAGGTTCTTTGTTTTCCTTTCTCCATACTCAGAATATAAGCACTGTTAAAGCCAGAAGGTTGTCTATTTGTATTATAATCTAGTCCCAATACCTAAGCTAATGTCTGTAATAGAAGTTTTCCACCAATAGTTGCTGATTAAATGTCTGACTGAGCGCATGAATGTCAAGACTAGGGCTCTGGAGTTTGATACACTATAATAAGGACTCTCGTTTTATGAAAATATCTTTAATCCTATACTACTCTTCTCTTTTCCTGATTAAATATTTCCCCAGGAGGTAATGATTATTTAGAAATTTTATGTGTACTTCTTACAGCTGGGAAATTAAGATAAGATTAGCATGTTTGTTAAGGTCTCAGAAGGATGGGGGTTAGCAAAGAAGTGATTTAAAAGATCCTACACAGACTATTTCAATGCACGTGGCTCTGTCAATTTTGACAAGCAAGAGAAGATATCAGCAGTAGGAATGATAACATGGAGTGTAGGGGGCTGCTTGATTGTGAAGATGGAAAGAGGCAATGACACACGGCCTCACAATCAACTTCAAGGGAGTAGTTTCCGAAATTTCAACCTTGAGGTTTAAAGACACGTCAGATGGTGAGCTGGAATAGAACACTGGTGGGATTCATTTCTAAGTGTGGAGTTGAGAGGTTGTGAACATAACCTCTGAGACTGTGCATAGAGGTAACAGGGAATAAGGATGAGGAGTGATAGCCTTCAGTGGGAAACCAGAGAAATAAGCGTGGGAGATTTGGTGTGTAGTGAGGGACGGCTACGAGAGTGAAAATTATACCAGTGAAAGAGGTGCAGAGGGTGAGAACCAATTATAAAATGGAGAACAAAGACAAGGAGCTGGGCAACAAGGCAGAAGGTATACAGTTATAGATGGTCACTGAGGACTATAAAGTGACCTGACAGACTACTAAAATTAGAGGGATAGCTCCCAGTAGAATTTAAAAGGTTATGGAGAAAAGAGTCTTAAACAATATAGCTGGATTGATTACTATGGTATTTTTCAGAAATTTGAGTGCTGTAAGATTCATGAAGAAATCTTCTCTAAGAGAGGATATAAAAGAGAATAAGAGATGGTTGTAGAAGGCCAGTCTTTAAATTTCATTGTATATACTGCTGATGATGCATACAAACATATGTGTTCCTGTGTTGAATCCCAGTAATTCTTTTCAAATGATGGTTAGCTTTTTACTTGAATCCATGATGCAGTATCCAGAATTGAAAGCTTTCTTACTTCTTGGATTTTTTTGTCTTAGGAAGCCTGTTTCTCTGTCTCAATCGATTTCCCTTCTCTTTAGGTAGTCAACAGGAGAGCACCAAGAAATCCATCTGAATAAGACAGAATGTACAAGAGTTAATTAAGGAAAGTATTGATGAAAACAAAACTGTTTCTGAAGTTTATCTACCAAGATAGGTATGAGTCCAAGGTCTTGCCAGACAGCAGACTCAACACATCTATTGCCTGGTGAGCTAAGTTATATTATTTTTGAAATATAGGTCATAAGACACTTTTGATTCAATAAATGCAACTGTCCTGATATTATGCATCATTTTTATCGTGTGTGAGAATATACTCACATCTACAGCAAGATGACAGACTTGTGTGTAATCACTTTACCTTGTAGGCTTCAGGGCCATCTATGGGTGACTCACCTTGTACAAGACAACCTATTGTGTATCTATCTGTCTGCATGCAGAAACAAACTGTTGTAACTTTTAAATGTTTGGATACTTATAATTTTCATATATATATATATATATATATATATATATATTTGTTGCTCAAGCTCACATTTGACCATTTTGTTTGTTTAAGGCCATCTTGAAGACATGTTCTAATTTTAAACAAAAATGTTAGAAATATAGTTACATACTTACTACCTAAATAGAAAAATGAGAAAGTGTTAAACTCTTCCCAATGCTTTTAATACTTTACAGGTCAAAGTCAGGAGTCATCATGAAAGGAGCATTCTTAAAGAGAAATGCTGCTTTTTCCCTGATATAGTCTCCTTTATATAATTTTTATCTTAGGTATAAATTCAATATGAATTTTTCATATGACTCAGTCAAGAAAAATAATCTCATCAAATCTTGGTGAAGCAAGAGTTTGAAGTGTTTTTGATTATTATTATAGAGAATGAATGATAGAAATAATAGATGTTGTCATGCCTGTTATTTTCTTTGCTTTTGAAACCGAGAATTTCTCTTTTATAATTGGGTTATTTTAGCACAACTATTTGCATATAATGTTTTTTACAAGGAACTACTAGAAATAGAATCAGGAAATACTTGATATCTTATTAATGCAAAAAATGCTTCACAAAGATATAGACATTTGATGTGGAACTCATAAATATCTCCAGTGTTTCTCCTCATAAAAATAGAGGAAAAGTAAAGAATTTATAATTTTTATTTTTAAGACTATATAGATAAAACTATATTATGAGTATTGTGATAATTAAATATTACTTAAATGTTGCAACTTGATAGAGACTCACCTTTGTTTTAATTTTCTGGAACAGTAACAAATACCTGAACTAACTTCTAAAAACATAAGATTTATTTTGGCTGATAATTTGAAAGGCTTCAGTCTATTGCTGGGTAATCTCTCATTGCTTCTGGGTTTCTGCCAAGGTAGAATATCATGGCTGTAGAAAAAAATGTAGAGACATGAAGAGAAAGAGAGAGGAAGGGAAATGAGGAAGAGATGAATACCTAGAGGAAAGCGATCCCACTCTCCATTTGAGGAATTGCCTTTACCAATTAGGCAGGCCCCATCTCTTAAAGTATATAACCCTTTGTCTTATGGGGACTTTGAAGAATATTCCAGATGCAAACTTTCACACTGCAGATACCATGTTGCCATAGAAATTCACTATCCTGTCCAAAGTCTTGATGCTTGACTTCTATAAGAAATGATCATTTATATCATAGGTAACATATTTTACATAACATGACCTATATTTCATGAAAAAATTTTAAACGGAAGACAAATCACCTACAAAGAGTAGTGGATTAACTAAGCTTCCATTTAGTGGATAAATGGGAATAAATATGCAGGTCAAGCACACACGATAGGAACAAAGGAAAATAGTCAGCTTTCCTCTGGAAGTGGAAGTAGAGTTTCCACAGGAAAGTAAGGGAATGATAAAGTTTCATAAAAGAAGCATTTGCGCAAATGGCATTTTATCTAATATGAGACAGTGTTAGTAGTGATTTTACTATTTATAATAGTATTAAAACCTTAGATGTACCTAATAAATTAATATTTTTAAACATCTTGGTAATAACACATTCCTCTGTATCACTTATATATGTCCCTTCTCTGCCTAAAAGCTCCTGCATTCTAGATATTTTTCTGTTTCCTTTAACTTGCCAGTACGGTTTTTGAAAAATATATAATTTATTTATTTGAGAGAGCCAGAGAAAGAGGCAGACAAAGAATGAATGGACATGCCAGGGTCTCCAGCCACTGCAAATGAACTCCAGACACATGTGCCACCTTTTTACATGAGTACTGGGAAATAGAACTCCTGTCCTTATGTTTTGTAGGCAAACAACTTAATCATTAAGCCATCTCTCCAGCCCTCACTAGAATGTTTTAAAGCTCCAGGTAAGTTGGCTATGCATGTTAAAATATATACTATTTTAAAGAATAGACATGTTAAAATATATACTATTTTAAGCACTTATTTCTTTTACTCTTGCCTCTATGAGTATAATTGAATCTGGGAAGTTAAATTTTCTTTCTTTACATCATTGAGTTCCCAAATGGCTTTATAAACATAACTAGTGATAAAAGGACATTTTTATTTGACTTATCTGTGTGGAATATTAAAGGCAAAGGGACTATTTAAATAGATTTTTAAAATATCTTCAATGCTCAAAATGTCAAGCTTGTTTTGTAATTGGATCAAATTGCTTTGAAAAATGAAATTCTGAGTAAGATCCACTTGTTGGTAATTTATACACATCCAGTAACACAGTTCTAAAGTAACATATTCTGAGATACACAACAAGCTTCATAGATGGGCTCGACAATGGATTTCACTACAAGTTTTATTTTGGAAAAGTTTGTCCAATTCAAGAAAACATAAAATGTAGCAGGAGTGAAATGGTTAAGCGAATTGACATAGGTATGCTTGAGTTCCCAGCAGCTTTGGCATGCACTAGTTTTCACAGTTTACAAATCTCACCATGCCTGTTCCTTTGCCAATAGAGATCATTATTAAGGCAAAAATGTGATGATCTTGGGCTGGAGAGATGGCTCAGCGGTTGAGGCGCTTGCCTCCAGTGCCTAAGGCCTCTGGTTCGGTTCCCCAGGACCCACATGGGCCAGACCCTGGTGCATTCTCTCTCTCTCTCTCTCTCTCTCTCTCTCTCTCTGTATCTCTCTGCTTGAAGATGAATAAATAAATATTTAAAAAAAAATGTGATGATCTTGGTAAAATCCTGAAAATGCTGGCTGACATTTTTTTTTGCTTGTTAGGAAGATATTTATTTATTTATTTTTAATTTTATTATCCATAATTAGGTACATTTAATAAGGAAATAATGTGTTGATGTCTCCATTTATAAATAATGTACACACGGATGATGAGTAGAAGATATTTTTTTTAAATGCCTTTAATCCTTTCAGAGAGTTTCTATTTAATTTTCCTATGACCAACACTAGATAATTTGGAAGTCTAACATCTCATCTAGTAAGGAATTACTAATGCCCTAAATCAATTCAATTGCTCATGAGATGCATTTGGAACAAAGTGAGATGAAGTATTCTCCTCTTGGAAAATAATAATTAGATATAAAGTGATTGCCCATGGAGAGATGCTCTATAGACAAAGGAGACCTATTAATTATTTTTTAAATTATTATTATTAATCATTCTCACATAGTCAATGTACAGAATAATGGTCATCAATAGACACATTCATATATATATACATATATATATATATATATATTGCATTCCTAATTACCTTCTCTTTTCTCACCACCAGTTCCTGGTTATCACCTTACTCTCCACAAATTACTCTCCTCATCTTTTCTTGTACTATTTTTCTGAATATGCTACTTATTTCTTTCTTTGTTTTTTGCTTGTTAATATACATCATTTCATCTAAACCTGGCTTTCTAGATTCAAATAATACCCTAAGATTTCTTATCTTAATCCTTTGGAATGTGAATGTATCGAGATGGCATATCACAATTATTTATGCACTTTGGGGAAATATCATTATATTAAACTGTATAATTCATATATAGTTTTTTTGCCAAATAGTTGAAAACTTTTTCTGAGACAGTACTCTTTTAAAAGATGATGCTAGAAAAATTAAATATACCTGTAAATAATTAAAACCAAAGCCCAGTCGCTCACCATTTATGAAAGTCAACTTCAAATGGACTACAGGCTTAGGTATATGGTTGAAATTTTGAAGCCACTAGAAGAAAAATTAAGGAAATGATTCAATATATTTGTAAGTCTGGGGAATTTTGGACAAGAGATCTAAAGCATAAGAAACAAAAGCAAACAAATAACTTAGACTACATTTAAAAAAATGGTTGGCAAATGAAATAATATGCTACTTACAGAGTAGAAGAAAATATTTTCAAACCATACATGTTACAAAATTTAATGTCCAGCATTATGTTAACTTCAAAAACTCGATAGCAAGAAAAATAGCAACTGGAGAATTAAAAATGACAATAGATTTAAATTCCTATTCAATGGGCACACTTAAGAATGGACCACAGACCTAGAAGAAATATTGCCCATATCACTAGTCACCAGGGAAATTCAAATCAAAAACACAATGAGATACTTGAGAAAAGAAAATACTTATGTACTATTGGACGCAATGCAATTAACACAGCTATTATGGCAATCACTGTAGAGAAGTTCCTCAAAGAAAAATAGGAATTATAAAATCAAGAATTCTCTCTACTGGGTATAAAAGCAACCCAAACCTTCTGCTAATGAAGAAGGGATAAAGAAAGTATGGCACACGCACAGCATGAAATGTTATTCAGTCATAAAATGAGATCCCGTCAATTCCACTATTTTAGATGGAATTAGACTTTATTGGGTCAAATGAAATAAAGCAGGTGGAGAAATACAATAGTGAACTTATTTAACTCATATGTGGAATCTAAATATGTTGCTCTTACAGAAGTTGAGAGTTGGATGGTGGTTTGAAAACCGAGGAAGTAGCAAGGAAAGAAAGATGGGGAAAAGTAGAGAAAGGGTGTAAGGTATGCTAAGACAGGACTAAGATATTCTGATGTGATATTGCATAGGCTGAGTATTGATAATGTCAATGTGTTGTGTATTGTATGCCTAAGAGTCCCTTAAATATGTGGGTACAACTCTTGTGTGGACACATGAATATACACCTAGGAGTGTAACAGCTAGGCAACTTGAAAGTCTATATTGAATCTATTGTGGAATTGCTTGTTTTCCAAAGTAGTTGTATTACTATTATTTTTTTTTATTAAGCAGAGAGATAGGAGAGAGAGAGAGAGAGAGAGAGAGAGAGAGAGAGAGAGAGAGAGAGAGAGAGCGAGCACCAGGACCACCACTTTGTGGGTCTGGCTTATGTGGGTACTTGGGAATTGAACTTGGGGCCTTAGGCACTGGAGGCAAGTGCCTTAACCGCTGAGCAATCTCTCCAGCCCAGTGGTTGTATTATTTAACACATCCACCAATGTCTTCCTCATCTAATTCTTCTAGATCCTCTCAAGTCATCATTGGTGTCTTGATTTTAATCATCGTTATAGGACTGGCTCCTATGAAATCACTTCCGTAGAACCCTTTCTGTTTCCTGTACAAAAAAAAATGACCATGGTTTATTTGTTTTCTTTCTTTCTTTTTTTTTTTAAGGGCTCACCAAACTTCCCTGGCTATTTTCTATTTCGTTTGCATCTTATTTCCCAACCAGACTTTGGTTTCTTTATAGCAGCGTGTGTGTCTAGTGTTCTAATGCCATTCTGCAAAGCAATTATGGGTTTTGAACATACACATTCCAAAAAATTTGCTCAGAATTGTAAACTAGAAAATATGCTATATGAAGTAGCTCAATTTAATAATTTACGACAATTTCTGGGTAGTGTCAGTCTCGGGATTTTTTTCTGCATTTTTCATGTGCTTATAGATGTAAGACTTGTGTTAACACACTAATCATAATCTCTCAAAATGATTTCTTAACTAAGATAATTTTCTACAAATACTAGTGATATTGTGGCATATGGATACTGTGAAACTTATATAACTGTATTAAGTCAGGGTTCTCTAGAGGAAACAGAGTTGACAGAATGGATTGTAGTAAAAGGGAATTTATTGGGGTACCTTACGACAGTCCAACAATAGCAGTCTGCAGGCTCACAGGTGAAGAAACCAGTAGCTGTTCAGTCCATGTGGCTGGAGGCCTCAGCAGTCCCAATCCATCCCAGAAGGCCTGATGGCTCACTTGGGAGCAGTTGCTCTTCAAGTCCTAGGAAACTGGGTTCTGATGTCCAGGAAGGGTAGGAAAGCAGGATGCCAGTGCATGTCAGGAACAAGCACCAGCAGCCAACAAGCAGAGAGGCCAGGAGAGTATTTATTCCCCTTTATATAGCCTTAGGGTGGGGTCCCGCAACCCTATCCCAGACTTAATGGCTTCCTGAGTCTCTGAAATTTCCTTCCTGCACTGCCCACACAGGAAAGGATGTTTACTTCTACCTCCTTTGAGCTCCCTTACATCCTGCCCCCTACTGAGAGTCTGCCTTCCTGTAAACATCCTCAGAGACCCACCCAAGATTACATGGAAGGCCAAGTTGACATCAAAACTTAACCATCACAATAACCTTTTCTTGGTATTTTTTATTGATTACTTAAAATTCCTAAATAATCCCGACTATTTTTTATACATGAGTTGAAATGTTCTTTTTTAAATACCTTTGCTCTTGTGTGGGAGTAATCATTGTGTGGACATGCTGTGTGGTGCAACAAAAAGTGTATTGAGAATATATAAAAAAGAAAAAGAATAAAAAAGAAAGAAAAAAAGGAGGCTTTTGTTTGTTTATTTTTGGAGTCTACTCCTTGCTGGCTGTGAAAAATCTCTCACTCTTATGGATGAAGTTGCTTATCCACAAAACAGAGACATTAATAATTTTTATTTTAGCTTCTAGACTTGAAGGCCCTCGCTGAAGGTGGTTCTACTTAACACGATTCAATGTGCTACACAATCCAGGAACATATTGTTTAAAAAAGGAAGTGTTTTCTGGAAGTTTTCATTTTCTTTCCTCTAACATAGTCTACCAGTGAAAGTATGGATATCACAGTGTTCCACCTCAGAACGTTTCTCTTCATGGTTATGCCCTAGTTGTGTTCTTCAGAAGATCCCTGGTCTGCAAGGCAAAGTATCATGGCTCTTCCCCATCTCCAGTCAAGTGTAGTCATCCTGTCGCCCTCCTTCTGGGGTGTCAATCTATTTTCCTTTCCATTACACATGACTCTATACTGAAGTCATTGTGTCACTTAGGCTTCTATTTAGGAGGAAGAGACCTCATAGAATTTCTACGAGGTGTTTATAAAAGCATTATGAGTAGGGTGGATTTTATGTTACAAGGTCCACAACATTATAGCTTCATTAAAGGCAGAAAAAATAATTTGCTATCACTACCACCATATCCCCTGATTGGTACAAGGGAGCAAAATGTTCAGCCTGTTTAAGGCAAAAGCATCTCTGCTTCAGCTTTTCCTCGTGGCCCTGGTGCCTTGCACCCTTGTGACCCAGGGTCCCCGCATGCTCAGCAGCACCTGCAGCTCCACCCTGGTTCATTAACACTTTCACAAGAGGAAACTCATGAGTCCTACATTAGGGACATCATATGCATCTAATTACAATCCCTTTATCTACAGCCAGTCAGGATGGTGTGCAATTGAAAAGACAGTAGAAAGAAATTATGGATTATAGGTATTCTAAAGAAGCTTGTTAACCTCCCTGGAAAAATATTTCAATATATAAATTTATAAATCAGTAGACACATTTATAAATGTAGAAATAATAACATGGGTATTCTTTTACAGTTTCCAATTGAATAAAATATTTATCCAAGTGGTCTTCAGAAAGCAACCATGTCCATTTGAGTTCTGAGTAACTGTGACATGTTAGTTGACTCCAACCAACTGAAATGGAGAGAGAGAGAGAGAGAGAGAGAGAGAGAGAGAGAGAGAGAGAGAGAGAGAGAGAGAGAGAGAGAAGAAAGAAAGAAAGAGAAAGAGATTATTGCCATATTTGGGGCATTTTAAAAGTATTTACTCATTCTCAGATACAATTTGAGTTTCTCTTTGCATGGTATACAAGTGCATATTTGTGTGTGAGCAAATATACATGCATGTGAAAGCCAGAGGACATCCTCAAGTGTTGTTCCTCAGTTGTCATAAAGTTTGTTTTGGAGATGGTGGTCTCTCACTGTCCTGGTATTTGCCAAGTCTACTAGACTGGCTCATCCTCAAGATCCAGAGATCCTCATGTCTTTACCTCCTCAGTGTTGGGATTACAAGTATGTGCCACCATAGCTGGCTTTAAAATAGATAAGCCTTTGTTATATTTATTTACTTGTAAGAAGAGAGAAAGAGAGACAGAAAGAGAGAATGGGTGCACCAGGGCCTCCAGCTGCTGCAAAGGAACTCCAGATACATGCACCACTTTGAGCACCTGGATTTATGAGGGCACTGGGAAAATTGAACCTGAGTTTCTTCTGCTTTGCAGGCAAGCACCTTAACTACTGAGCCATTTCTCCAGTCCACATTTGGCTTTTTTAATGTGGGTTCTATGAACTGTATTCAAGTCCTCATGCTTTACACACTAAGCTATCACCCCAGCCTTACAGCTTTGCTTGAAGGCACAGAAAGAGTCCAAAAACTACCAAGGCAATAATGGACATGTATCATTGAGAAGCTTGCTGAGGGAAGGATCAAACATACACTCACTCTGCATCCTTCCCCATGGAGCCAGTATGAATGAGGCCACGACTGAAAGGATGCTCCCCGCCAGTGGCCACTGATAAAGCAGTGTGGACATACTCAGGGTGGAGTATTTTCATGGGACATGCAACTTCTCTAGTGGGAGATTTGGCCTTGGAAATTCATGTCCTTTTGGATGTGATTTTTTTTTTTTAGCTTCACTGTAGCCTAAGTCTCTACCTGACCAATCTTCCAGCCTGTTCTTTTCTTCCACAGATCAGAACTGTATTACCACTGGATGACCTTCTGTCTACTCCTGCTTCCTCTCTGTTCTGTACAGGTGTTTCCCCAACACATCCCTAGAAAACAATAAAAACAATCTACTTCTTTTGCTTTCATGTTTTACATGACATAAAGAGACAGAGTAGCTTTGAAGGTTGCTATTGCAAATTGTTTTGACAATGCTAAGTGTGGGGTTATGAGCTCCTTAGAGAATATGAGAGGAACTGATTAAATCTATAGAAATAAATTTATTTCAAAATAATTGTTCCTAGGAGGTCATGTGTATTTTAAGATGGGATCATAGGGATGATATTAAAAGGTTAGTTAAAAAGGAGCTTTAATAGAGAATCAACATCTAGACACATATCAGTCATGTGTGTAAATCTGCACAGATTCTGTGTCTCTGAGGGAACCTCCTACTTGCAGTAATGAAATTATGCCATTAAATTTTGATACTAGGCTTCCCAGTGCTAATTTTACGTATATTACTCATCATTATGATTCCCTAATGAATATTTATTTTGTATGGGTTTACAAGTTAAGACAATTGTGTTTCAAAGATGAAATATAACTTGATATCAAAATTACCTAGCTAGCTCTTGTTATTTCTACAAATAAAAGCAAATTAATAACTCAATTTCAACTATTATCTTTTCCACAATAATCATCTTAAAATTTTTTGTGCTTATTGAGAAAGTATTTATTTTTTTTAAGTTGAGCAATGAATTCTTTCAACAACAATATCAACAGCTTACATGAGAAAGATTTTATATAATTTACATTTTTGCATAGAGTTATTAAAATGAGTAATCTTTATAATTAATATTAATACTTATTAATGAAAATTTTTCTATTAAAGGACATTTTTGCAGTTTGATTTTGGTTTCACTAAACAATACAATTTCAGAAATAGTTATTTTTTTCCTGTTCCCTTAGCTTTAGCTTATCTAGAGTTCATTCTGAGTGTTTGATTGATTGCTAAGGCCATTCACTTCATTTTGAATCTTATGAAACCCTAGGAGCCTACGTGTCAATATTTTTTTCCCTTAGAGAGGTTACATTTGTATAAGTATAATAATCCTGCTTCCTCTCGAAAAGTAAATCTGGCTACATTCTTTGCCTAGGTTGGTAATAAAACTTGAAATCAAAATCTCTAGATAAAGTAAAAATAAAATCTGTCCTCTAGCATCCTGAACATTTGGTGGTGATGCAGTGAGTAAGACAGCAGCCAAAGGGGAAGTCTGCCTTCCCCTCTTTCCTTCTCTGCACTGGCTGTGTTTCACACAGTGGTAGACCTGAGTCATAGCTTCAAAGTGCCTTGATTAGAGTCAAGATGGCTTTAAGAAACTTCTTCACCTCGGTACTCTAGGTCAAGACTACAACTTTGGTATTTACAGCCCAGACAAACACTTATAACCACAGGGCACTTTCTGCTTTCTTGGTGATTTATAGTACAGGTAATTGAGTTCCAGTTACGATGGGAAAGTAATTGGTTTGTTAACTTATTTCTTTTAGTTCATAGAGGCTTATATTAAAAGTTAATGAAAATTGGGTGTGGTTATACACATCTGCAATCTCGGCACTCTGGATTCTGGCAGTTGGATCCGAACATAGGGAGACCCTGTCCCCAGGCCCCACACACCATAAACAGTAAATCCAGAAATTATGCAAAGTGACTCTTGAATTGAGGGCATAGAAATCATTGTATTATTTCAATATCATTATTTTTACTGAAAACCATACTTTTCTCATTAATTGAAGACCTCTAATTGGGAAATACAATGGCACTATGTTATTGTATCAATGCACATATATTTCAAATGATATGCCTACCCTTCCTAGCATGATTAGATTCTTGGTACAGTTAGGAAAATGAAGATTTTATTTGCCTGAGGGAAGCCAAACTCTATTTAAGAGAGTGAGGCAATTACTAATGTAACATTGTCAAAACAATATTTCCCACAATCTAATTTCCTAACACCTCTCTCATCTGTTATGTATTTTTCTCCAAGATATTTTACCTCATTTTACAAAACAAAAAATACACCTTTCTTTTCACGTGTATGTGTGTGTGGTAAGCATTGTGTCTATGTGTGCTGTGAGTGCACATGTATGTGACTGTGTGTGCATGGAATGCTATTTATTCTCGGTTATTTTCACCTTCTTTATAGAGACTGGATCTCTCACTGAACCTTGTGCTCCCTGATCTTACATAGTATCTAGCAAACAAACCCTAGGCATCTCTGTGTGCCCCTCTTTGGAGTGCTAGGATTACAGGCCATGCCTTCTCCCTGCTAGGCATGCACGTTGGTGCAGGAGATCAGCACCCAGCTCTTCAAACTTGCCTGGCAAGTGCCTCCACCAGGAGAGTCATCTTTCCAATTTATAGAATGTTCGCTTTTTTTAATCTAAAATATAATGCTTATATTGTATATTGAAAAGTTAACAATATCTAATTTTGTTGACCTATTTACTTAAATGATATGTAAAAGAATAGCTCAATTCTTGATGTGGTGGCACACACATTTAATCTCAGCAATCTGGAGGCAGAGGTAGGAAGGACACTCTGAGTTCAAGGTCACCCTGAGACTACATAGTGAGTTCTAAGTCAGCCTGGGCAAGGGTGAGACTCTACATCATAAAACCAAACCAAAGAAAAGCAAAACAAAACAAACAAATTATATATATATATATATATATATATATATATATATATATATATATAATCAAGAAAGCAATTAAATAATTATTGCCTTCTCCAATCACACGTTATAAATTGTTATCTTGAAGATGAAAAGAAAACATGGAGATAAATAATAAGCCACAAAACAACAAATCTTGAGCCTGCATTATTCTTGGTGAAGGTAGACAAAAGAGAAAATTGATGTATATTTACAATTTACTGTTTATACTAAAGTGTCATTACAGTTTACATTATTAATCTTTAGAAATGCAAAATCATTTGCCAAAAACTCTTAATAATTACAAAACTAAACAGATTAAAATATTCTACCTTTCTTGATTCTCATTCCCTTACAAATGAAATTAGCAATAACACTGAAGACAATGGAAACAGGAGATTCTGCAAAATAGATGGACATTTTCTCACAATTGTTAAGGGACTGTGTTTTTCTGTAGTGGTATAGTGCTTTCCTATTCTTGTAAGCTAGGTATATATTGTATTTATTTCTGACAGAGCTTTTTGCATCTGATAAGAATTCTAAACATCAAATGCTAGTTTGATTATCTGTTCTTCTTAATAGTTCTGGCAAAGAGAAAATAAAAACACACATCATTTCCTTTTCCCAGAGGAGAAAGAGAAGTAAAGAATAAATTAAATGAATGAGCTACTTAGCATGGCTGCAGAATCTCTTCTACATAAATGGCCTATTAAGAAGTTGGCGGTCCTTAAAAAAAATCAAAGTTCTGATGTGTGCTTTTCCCCTCAGCATTGACTATGTAGACATATATCCTTGAGAAGTTATTGAACCTTCTTGTGCTTGCTCAGTAGTAAAATTTGAGTACAAGATTAAATGACTTCAAAGCTACCTTTAAGCTGAGGGAGCCTGTGAAATTGTCTTTGTACCTAAGACTTACTTAGGACTTAATGTCAGAGCCAGTCCAATGTTATCACTTTAAGAGTTTGACGTGAGTTGTATAATCACCAAATAACCCCATGAAACAGGTGTTTTATTAGCTGGGCTTTATGAGGACACTGAAGCTTAAGGAGTCATGTGTCTTATACAATGCCGCACACTAAGGGAGCAGGAGAATTGAATTTTTAAACCAGGCAGTCTGACTTTAATCTAATTGCTTAAAGATCATGCTTTAAAATATCACCCTACCTACGTTCTTCACAAGCCAATCACGACCTGGAAGTCAGATGTGTGTGAAATCTTCCTTCTCTTCAGCTTGATTAGCCCTGTGAAGATGGTTGTTTGCCCATTAGTCTGGCTTGTGATGCAGCAAGTATTCTTCCTTTTGGACGAATGTGTTTTGTGTGTTCAGCTACCAACAAGAAGCACACATCTTCCAAAAAAATATTGCTTCTGTGTATTTTCCAAACATTGCCCAGACAATCATGAACATGGATCAGAGGGAGGTTCATGAAAATTATAACTGAGGTCAAGGTAGAGTCTTTTGTGGTGAATTTATAGGAACGTCTCCTCAGGTCAAAGTCAAAGTGAGGATGGATTAACTCCCAGAGCAATTTTGGAAAGGTGAAATTCAATGATATTGCAGTTGTTGGACCAGGTGTTAAAATGTTATTGGGTGTTAATTTAATTTTCATCCTGTCAACACTCATCTGAACTGTAACAGCTGCTAAACACTGTTCCACAAGAGCAAACCATCCCTCCAGCAGAAGCAGATGCCTGATCAATAGGGCCAATAGAAATGTATGGCTCAGCCAAACAACCACACGAGGGGGAATGAATCCCATAGGGCATCCTCTAATCCGAATGGAAATGAATTTTAATGATAGTGAGCCTATTGAAGCAGAAAGAACAAGAGAAAGAGTCCCAGATTGGCTTCCTATTCACTCTTTTTCTATTTTCTTTTTGTTCTCCATGACCTTGCATTGGTCAGTGTTTTGGATCTTTCATTTTGCTTAGCTTAGTGGGGTATCATCAGTTTTTGTTTTTCAAGCCTCGTGCTATTTTCACTTAGCTCCTCAGAGGGCTTGCAGAGTTCACATTAAAAAGAAATCTCCCTTTTTTTCTCAATAGAACTTAAGTGATGACGATGATGACATAGTAGAAGCTGTCCTTAATTGTAATCTATGATGGTTGCAGATAGGTGACTTAACAAATGCAGAAGAGGAATGTTGGGCTTGAATTATTTCTTGATAACTATAAGTATGACCATAGTAAGATGTGCACTCTCCCACTTTGAATTTATTCAAGTTGAACAATAAATCACTACGTGATTGCAACTCTAATTTTATCAAGTCTCTATCGTTTGGCTCTATAAGTGTTTTAGTTTGTCATATCATGTATTTAATACTTTTCCTGTAAGTGTACCTCACCCAAAACCTAACCTTTGTTAATATTTCAGACAGTTGATTATGCATCCCACATGGGACAGGTGGTGATGTGCTAAGGGGAATGGAAATTACAGCAGATTTATAGGATACTAAAGCTGCAACATTATTAGAAGATTTGTGCCTTTTTTATATTTATATACAGTGGATGTGCACGTGGCACATGGGGTGTGTGTGTGTGTGTGTGTGTGTGTGTGTGTGTGTGTGTGTGTGTTTGCAGATGCTTCTGTCCCAAGTGCATGTGTGCAGAGGCCAGAGGAGGATGTCTGGTGTCTTTCTTCTTGCTTCTCCACTTTTATTTCCTTGCATTCTCCATTTTTGGTTTCGATTGGATGCTCAACAAGTCCTAGCATTCTTCATGTGTCCTCAACACTGGGTAAGAGTCATATGCAGCCATGCCAAGCTGTTAACCTTGGTGCTGGGCATTGATCTTAGATTCTTGTGTTGCTATGTACTGGGTAATCTTCTCAGCCCCATGACATTTAGTCGAGGAAAACAAATGTATGTTTAAATAATTAGAATGCAAATTTGGCACAAATATTAAAATTATGTGTATTTGAAAAAATCAGTTATTGAAACAGACACCTTTGACCTTTATACAGACAATTAGCAATCGATTCCCTCTTAGGTATCAATAGGGGGCAAATTTCCTTGTCACTTGTCTAGGGCATCCAGATGGAGCAAAGAGCTTTCATCTTAATGTCAACCAAGTCAAGACAATCCAGCAAAACCAATCTCAGCTGTCTTCAGTTTTATTTTTCTTTATCTCTATACTCCTACAGACAGTAAAATATTTAGGAAGTGTAGAAGCATTACAATGGTAGTCTTGCCCCTGTATTGCAGTAAAGCTCAGTTTATTTTATAAATGTTTTTATTTATTTATTTACAAGGAGAGAGAGACAGAGAGAGAGAGAGAGAGAGAGAGAGAGAGAGAGAGAGAGAGAGAGAATATCAGAGAAACAATGGGGATGCCAGGACCCCAGGCCAACATATTCACCTCTTTTGTACATCTGGCTTTATTGTGGGTATTGGGGAATCAAACTGAGGTTGTTAGGTTTTGGATGAAATTGCCTTAATCGCTGAGCCATCTCTCCAGTCCACAGCTCATTTTCAAAGAAGGCAAATTCTGTGTGGAATATGGACTCATAAACTGATCCTTTTCTTGTTTTAAAGATAAGTTAAATTTGTATCAGGAAGAATAACATTGAGAAAGAAGCACATTGAGGCGTTTTTGGTATGTAATTCTTATCCCTAACAAGAAGTGAGACAAGCTTTAATGTAAACAGTGACTTTTGAAATGGCTATTTGAAGCTCCTCCTCAGTAATAAAATGTTAGATACATAATAATTTTCTTAGCCTTTAACTAAAACTGGGTATAAGAACCATTATTGGTTATGCTTAGCACGACATCTTCAATGTATCTCAATTTGTTCCAGATATTTGAAAATGTGGTGGAGGCAATTATGTTAAGAATTCCTTCTTTCCTACCTTTATCTTCTTATTTTGCTTTTTTTACAACCGTTTTTTTTATTGGTAAGAAATAAATGTAGTTGGAACAATTTGATGAATGGATTTTGAGCAATTGCTGTGAAGAAATATGTGCTTACAGTTTAAATTGGGTTTCTCATTGTGTTAACCCATTATCAGACTCATTTATAACCTGTATTCTTATGACTGCAAATGAATTTCATTATATAATTTGTATAATAAAAAAGATAATAGATTAATGAATTATATTTTACTTAGTTTCACTAATTAGATTATTACTAAATGAGATTAGTTGAATTTTGAAGTTTTTAATGGAAAATTGATGCAGCTATTGTTAGTTCTGGAAACACTATTTCTTTGTTGTGGCAACAGAATCTACATAGTGTGTGTGTGTGTGTGTGTGTGTGTGTGTGTGTGTGTGTGTGTGTGTGTGTGTGTGTTAATTCCTCACCAATCCTTTATATATGTCAAATTAGATAAGGATAGTAAGATGATCAACTTTACCTAACTAAAGCATTTTAAAAACAAAGCTGATACAGAAATTAATGGATCACATTTCATTTATTATGTATTTATTTTTTGTACCTTGATGACTTTCTAGGAATAAGCTACTTACAGCTGTTCCTTGGGACTAAGGTAGCTCTTTAGTATGACATTGAACAAATTCAGGAACCATTTCACTCTGATGATGCTTTACAGTGATTAGTACAATTATTTTGAAAAGGAAAGAAAATGTGAAATGATAAACCAAGGAGAAAGAAGTGGAAAACTACCAATTCATCACCAAAACACCTATCTGAGGGAGCAATTCCCTAAATATTTAAATGGTCGGTTCATATTTTATTCAATCATTTACTATGAGGGGGAGAAATCAATTCAGAAAGTGTCATTTATTTCCATATATGCCACTCATTTCAGGTTTAGGGCTTACTGTATATTTTCTGATACAAAGTTGTAACAATACAACCTCCACTACTATGAACAAATCATTACTAATTACCTTTTTTGCAGGGAAATTCAAAAGTTCAAATATAGCACTCAGTATCTTCACTAACATATGTTCCCCCTTAAACTTCAGGGTTCATTTTTTGAATGTCTCTTCTTTCCTAGAGAATATGGTAGGCCTCCACTTTTTAAATACATAGAATGAATTAGTTAGTTAGTGTTTGCCTTCCTTGATGCACCCTCAAACTTATCACCATACCTGGCACATTATGAGTTGAATTGGATAGAAATTCTTAGATAATCCTTCTTATTTAATTAAAAAGCTTATCACATTTGCTAGTTGGAGGAAACCAACACAAAAAGATTAAGATTGGCTCATGATCTCTTGAAACTCTAGAATCTTCATTTACTGAGATTTATTCTAATGCTCTTCTTAAGGTAATACTATAATCCTTAAACTTAAATGTAGCCTATGGCTAATACAAGCTGAATGCAGAGGCATACATCTCAGCACAAGTCTGGAGTTTTAAAATGTTGGATCCTATACTAATCCTATTACTAATAAGTTCAGAAAAATGATCACATAAGTATGCATATAAATAATATCTGAAAAATTGTTTAATTATTTTATAATTCTAGTAACATTATACTGAGGTTATTTTAAAGTATATTTCCAAGACATGCAGTATAATGTGGTGGTTTCAAATTTCATAAGGTAACATATGCATATGCACACATTTGCAAATGTAGGATTTAAAGTTAAGTTATTGGTTGCTTATAAGAAATGGCTTTTTGTGAGGTAGACAAACCATCACAATGATTTATTCATGTTCTGTGTTCAAATTCAGGGAGGCATATTCAGGCCCTCTGATGACAAGGTTTACTTCAGCAGTTGTAACTGAAATAGTATAGATATATCAGACCCCAAATAAAATGATAGCATACATTTTTGGGAAAGATCAATTATTTTTCAGAGCAACAAGTATAGTATTATAAGTTATGTTAATGTAAGCTACAAATTATAAACTGTAAATTACAAGTTCGTGTAAGCCACACCTCTAAACTGTAGTGATTACATATCATTATAATCCAATTTTGGCTTTGAAACACATGCTTTAGGATTCGACTCAATGGGATTATTTTACCTTAGAATCTTAGAAGATTTTTTGTTGTTTCCTGAAACTTAAAATATGCTGATATTGAATACTTACTTAATAGTCCAAATGACCTAAGTAACAAGTCTTACGCTTTCATGATTGCAAAGAATCGAGCAACCTAATAAAGTGATGTGGAAATGGCTCTGATTGAACAAAATCTTCATAGTGTGTGACTGTTCTGTCATTTGGAACTACTATAATAGAGTGTGTGTTAGCTTATAGATACAAGAAAAAAAAATAACCCACTACTATGTCATGATGATAAGTTCCTAGAGATCCTGAAGGCTAAAAATAAAATCTCAAAACTGGCCTTGATTCCTAAAGACATCTCTGAGTTCCATTCAGAATACAGTCATTGATTGCAAAGTATGACTTGAAAAGGAAAAAGAGGCCAATTTTCCTCCAAACAAATCACAAGATGCATATTGACAGCAGGGAAGAATGCCATCACTCGTGCAGTCAGAGCAATGGGACTTTATGAACTCATTCAGCAACATAGGCAAATTAGATTTGTTTTTCTTATACTCACATGTTTGAATACTATGCACAATGTAAGAATATTTAGCACACATCTATTTTTTTGTTTTGGTAACTATTCTGAGTTAGAAAATAAAGGAACAGGTTACAAGTTTTGACACATTCATATTGTATGTTTTCAGACTGTAATGAATGCCAGTTGTCTCCTGCAATCCTACGTAAATATGTATATACTTCCTTGATATTTTGTCCAGGGATTGATATTCCTTAATGGTTTACATTAAGCATGTTTGAGAAGTCATATCTCTCTAATTCGAGATCAATAACCACCTTGCTATGACGCATGCTGACAAATGCCTGTAATCTCAATCATCAAGAGGTGGAGGCAGATTAAGGGGGTGAAGGTCATGTTCAGATACATAATGAATTTGATTCCAACTTGCGTACCAGACACTCTGTCTCATAAAACAAAGCAATAGCCTGCTGGCCACACTTGTTTTAAAACCATTTTGTGGCTGAAAAAATAGCATGCTCTTTCAACATAAAAAAAAAAGACTTTCTAGTCAGTGAGTGCTACTTCATGTTACATATGACCAAGGGCAGTTCTTCTGGAATTAAGAGAAAACATGGCAGCATATGAAAAGTCCAATAATGGAATAAGTTACATCTCAGGTATATGATGATTGTTTTGAGCATTTGTAGGTCTTCACAGAGAATTATAGGGCTAGAATCTATTTCTTTGTTTTTGAAGATTATAAACCAGAGTGTTTATATTTAATAAAAGGAAATATGCTCCCAATTACTTTTCTTGAACATAATGTGTCAAAAACATAACTCTGAACACATCAAATGGTAAATCATGAGGTGACTGATAAATGGAATTGAGGTGAATATCCAGTCAGACATAAGGACTTGAGTTTAATTTAGCCTAAGTTTCATTGCGTACTTCTTTGCAAGGCTGCAAAGAAATATCTCAAAATGTACTTGGTAGAGTTTTATTCACAAGGAGTTTATGCTCAGATGCTGTGTTCAATTAGTGAAATATAGTCTCATAAATCAGGAGTGTCAAGGTTCAAAAAAAGCAAGAGTTTAAAAATGTGCTCTTTTTATAATTATGGAGGTCATTATTAGGACTATCAGAAAAGTAACACATTTTGTGGATTTTACGATTACAATAATGTAATACATGACAAGAGTGATAAAATAGATTATATAGATGAGTTCAGTAAGGAAGATGAAAAACTTTCATAATTCTCTCACAATATCATGGATACTGAAAACATAGAAATAAAAGGCCATGGTTGACAAAATATATTTCCAATGTTTTCTCCCATTTTAATAACAAGATCACAGAATAAACACCAGCTTTGTCTTTCCTTTCCAGGCTCAGATCCTTACCTACTATGGACATATAGGCATGCAGACATACATATATACATATGTATTTGTAAGTATATTCATAAATATTTTTTTATTTTCTTATGATGATATTCCATTTTGTAAGAGATAGGTTTATAGAAAAGTTACTAAGTTTTGCATTTATTTTTTATTACTTACCTATTTTAATTCACATTAATTTTAACAAACTTCATGTGGTCACATTCATTTTAATTCTTCATGCACTGTCAAGTTTGCTGCTGATTGCCAAGTGTCTTCCCCGCCAACAGGCATCTGTCTCAAGCTGTATACATCTGCAATATCTGATTTTTAACCGCACACTCTTCATTCTATTGACCCAGAGTGAAAATTGATACTCTTATCTGAAGAACTGTTCCCTTGAGTATTATTAAAGCAGACCAATCTCTGTGTTTAATCTGGGTTCATCAGGAACCATTAGCCTTGATTGGTTTGTTTTTCTCCTCCTCCATCTCAGGACCTGATTCTATTGAGTTAACAACTATTCTCCCCAGAGAATAGCTACCACAAGCCTGTTTGAAGTAATTCTTATACCTCGTTTATAGAATTGAACTGATACTTTTCCACACTAGTTCCATCAGAAGACCAATAATGAATTCTGCATTTGCTTAAATCTTTCAAGATCTCTGAGGATAAAAGTCACTTAGATCTCTTTCTCTTGGACACATTATTTATCATTGCTTCCATTCCTCATTGTTGAATTACACAATCCAGTTAAAAAAAGAATAAACATCATTTATTGAAGACATAAATTGGTATCCAATTAACTTCTCATTAATCATGAATTGACTAACATAATTTATGTTATTTAAAGAAAAAAGTATATGTTTATCTTTTCAAAATACTTGACAAAAAGTTTAGCAAACATTTAAATATTTAAATAAAACTTAAAAAATTATCTAAAAACAGGCTATATCCACTAACAAGTATTATAGATTATATAATTCAGGGCCAACATAATTCATTGACGTATAGAAAAAATATAATATATGAGAGCCACCACAATTTTTACAGGGATGTTTAAGTAAGTTAGGCTACAAATATATAGATAGCTCTCTGTGAGGTTAAAATTCTCATTCAGATTTTAGTATATTAATGTTGAGGAAAATGATAAATAAAAACAATTGTATTGATCAGAGCACATATTTATAGGTCTATAAATGACTGTAACTTTTGACTTTATGTAAATACTTTACCTCTTTTGACTCTAAACACTATGCCTTTAATGAAAACACATCATTCTAAAGGCTTCCCATGGTGACTTATGAGAGTTGAATGAGCTTGAGTTTGAATCCACTGTGAAAGTTATAAGACAACAGAGTATATGCATTATTATGCATAAGTTACTGTTAATATAAATTCATAAAAATTTAATCTTTAGTTTTGATTTTTGAATGGCATGCAGTACTTTTTTCCTAGCTTGTCTGTAAAATCATAATTGCAATGAAATAAATAGCACTCCTAATTACTTTGGCTACAGTATTCTGAATGGCATTCAGTTTCACTTGAACTATTTTAATGAATGGTTAATCATGAATACATACTACTGATAGCTTGGAAAAATAATGACTCATTTTAAGCTTGCAAACCCTTTCTATTCTTAAATAAAAAAACCATTGGTTATCATTAAGAGTGAACTCTGACAAGAATACAAATAGTCGCCTACTACTATAGAAAAAATATGTTGTTACAAATTGTTACTTAGTTATGTTTTTTTAAATATTTTATTTGCTTACTTGAGAGAGAAAAACAGGGAGAGTGAAAAAGAGAAAGAGAATGAGAGTGCCAGGGCCTCTAACCACTGCAAAATAATCCAGATGCATGTGCCACCTTGCCCATCTGGTTTTACATAGGTATTGGGGGATTCAACATGGGTCCTTAGACTTTGCAAGCAAGAGTCAATCTCTTCAGCCTCTTAGTTAATTTTATTATTTAAATAAAACAACATGAAAGAAACTCAAGCTGTATCTTTTAATGAAGTTCATAACCTAGGATAATAATATGTTGTCACTGGTAAATTATTAAGTTCTAAGAACAAGAACAGACCTAATAATGGTAAAAACACTACTGAAAAAAATGTGTTAAATATTTTCCCTTGTATCCTGGGCACATTTTTCCTCACAAAAATACTGCCCAGGAAATACCTCTAACTTCCAACAAAGACAGTCTGCAGAAAACAGCACGAAAAAGACATTGACACAACATTTAAATTTTTTTATTTGATAAACGATACTAGCTCAGGTACAAGACAACACAATTCAAGAAAATGAGTGCTTAATCACATCGTAGTATTTCTTTCCTTGAAATATTCAGATTAACTGAGAGAGAACAGAGCAATTAAAATTAATGGTATAATACATGACTTTAAAACATACTACAAAGCCATAGTAACTAAAACAGCATGATATTGGCAGAAAAACAGACAGTGGAATAGAATTGAAGACCCAGCCTTTAATTCAAGTAACTTCAGCTACTTAGTCTTTGACAACGGTGCCAACAATGTATGCTGGGCTAAAGATAGCATCTTCAAAAAATGGTGCTGGACAAATTGGATAAACACATGTAAAAAAAAAAATAAAAATAGATCCCCTCCTTTCACCATGCACTAAAATCAACTCCAAATGGATCAGAGACCTCAATATTAACCATACAACCCTAAACACCCTGGAAGAAAAAATTGGAGGAACCCTACATGAGATATGAGTAGGGAATAAGTTCTTGAGCAAATCTCTGGTACCCCAGAAAGTGCAACAGTCACTTAACCAATGAGACGAGATAAGGCTCAAAAGCTTCTGTACAGACAAAAACACCTTACTCAGAGCCAATAGACCCACTTCAAACTGGGAGATGATTTTTGTCAGCTACAACTCAGTCAGAGGCCTAATTTCCATAACCTACAGAGAACTCAAAAAAATTAATAGCAAAAACTCAAACTGTCCCATCACAAAATGGGGAACTGATCTAAACAGAGAATTCACAGAGAAAGAAACTCGTATGGCCTTTTCTCACCTGAGAAAGTGCTCAGCATCCTTAAGCATCAGGGAAATGCAAATAAAAACCACAATGAGATTCTACCGTACTCCAGTCAGAATGGCAATCATAAAAAAAAAAAAAAATAAAAACAATAGTAATTGTTGGCAAGGATGCAGAGGAAAAATGAACCCTCATTCACTGCTGACGGGATTGTAAGCTTGTTTAACCAATTTGGAAAGCACTGTGGAGACTCATCAACAGAATGGACATAGAACTACCAATGGACCCAGCAGTCCCTCTACTAGGCATCTACCCACAAGATGTCACTCCTCAGGAGAGACATTTGTGCAACTATGTTTGTAGCAGCTCAATTCATAATAACCAAGAATTGGAATCAACCAAAATGCCCTTCCATGGAGGAATGGATAACAAAACTCTGGTATATTTACACCATGGAATTCTATTCAGCTGAAAGGAAAAATGACATATCAAAATTTAGGGAAATATGGTCTGATTTGGAGCAGATCCTACTAAGCGATCTCTCAAAAGAACAGAAAGCCAAACACCGCATATTCTCCCTCATATGTGGTATTTAACCAGGCTATCCATAAATTCTACGCAGACTAGTAGAAAGAAGTGAGAGCTATGAATGAGGGGAAAGGGATGGGGGAGGGGAATGGCTTAAGTATGAGGCTAAACCAAAATGGGTTCAAAATCATAAAATCCTCACAAACACACTATAACCCATTGAGTAAGTAGTGAGCGTCATCTGGCAAGAGGGACCATGAATAGAAGGGGAGAGAGTCTAAGCCAGTGAAAAATTGATCAGTCTGACAACCCCTGATCCCAGTCACCAGCTCCTTTCCTCAATGAGCTGTTGACCAAACTGACCTATGAGGCCCCAAAAACAAGACAGGATCTGTCAAGGCTCTTGAATGCCCACCCCAGACCTGAGGCAAAACCCTGTTGCTGAAGAAACCACAGAATGCCATCAATCAGCATCTAGAGACCCTTCAAGGTCCTGAATGTCAACCAGCCCCCAGGTGGTAGTTAGTGTAGTGCTGGAAGGCACTGCATAAGCTGCCTGTGGAAATGGTCAATGACAGCTGAAGCAAACAGAGACCAATGGCTTGAAACACAGTCTGCTGCCATGAGTAGGCTGACCACATTTCCTACTGGGAGAGAACAGCAAACCAAGAAAGGAGCACATGTGTAATAGAGGAGCCAAAGCCTGCGGGAGGCAATCAACAGCTTTTAAATTTAGCCAAATATTCACTTAGTGAGGGGGAGCCCTTAACTGAAACTGAGGACTTAGGATGATATGCACTGGGAGCTGGACTCTTGGGCCTCCAATGAGAGATGCACTCTGCTAGCAATTGAAGGAGAGGCTACTAAAAGTAGAATCTAGCTAATTCAGAAATGTGTATCTCAGTTAACCTATACTGATCTCACTCTCCAATGGAGATTTTTAGTGTCTTTCAGAATGCAGTGAGAGAGCTGTGGCTCATCCAACCCTACCAACAAACTGCAGGCTGATAGCTGACATCCTGACAAGAGATGAGCCACCCCAGACATATCTTGGAGGTTGGGGAGTCAAGGTCATTGTCCTTTGTACTATAGGTAGGCTTCCACACACACCCCCCATTTGGGGCCTTTTCTACCTCCAGAACTTTTTGTACAGAAGATAGGATTCTATGGAGTCAGATTATTGTTAGTTTAGGTTTGTGTACATCACCCCCTTTTATTTGGATGAGGTTAGTGTAAGTTTGTGTTAAAACTGTTAGAAGCTTGCTTGATAGAAGCAATTGAGCATTCCCTGTTATCCGATTATGTGGAAGAAAAAAAAAAAAACTTGAGAAAAGTGATTCCAGTTCCTTGATAGCTGAGAATACATCAGGTTCTAGAATATTCCTTTCGGGGAGGTTTTTTATGACATTTTTAATCTCAGTGATTGCAATAGGTTTGTTTAAGGAATTTATCTGTTCTGTATTTAGTTTTAGTAGGTGGCATGTGTCTAGAAATTCATCCATTTCTCCTGGGTTATCCAATTTTGGAGTAAGATGTCTTAGAAATATGGACTGATGATTCTTCCAATTTCATTGTTGTCTCTTGGGACCTCTATGTTTTCATTTCTAATTTTGTTAAATTGAGAGTTCTCTTTTTCTGTTTGGTCAAATTTGCCTGTGGTTTATCAACCCTGCTTATTTTTTTTAAAGGACCAGCTCTTCATTTTGTCAATTTTATTAATTCTTTTCTTAGTCTTCAATTCAGAAATCTCTGCTCTGATCTTAATCATTTATTTGTCAGTAAATCTTAGGGTTGGACTATTCTTGTTTTTGCAATGCTTTTAGGTGGCTGGTTATATATGAAGACATTTAGTGCTATAACTTTTACCCTTAAGACTTCCTTCATTGTGTCCTTTAAGTTGTGGTGTGTCATGTTTTTGTTAGCATTACCCTAATACCAAAACCAGACAGAGACACATCAAGAAATGAAAGGTACAGACCTATATGAACTTAGTTGCAAAAACCCTGACAAAAATCCTCACAAACTTAGTTCAAAAACATATCAAAAGCATTATCCACTTTGATCAAGTAGGCATTATCCAAGGTTTGTAAGGATGGTACAACATAGGGAAATTGATTAATGTAATTCACCACAAATATAAACTGAAACACAGGAACCACATGAACATTTCAATTGATGCAGAGAAGGCCTTGAAATAAATACAACATCACTTCATGATCAAAATGCTGGAGACGAGGCATGCAGGGTTTATATCTAAACTTAATGAATGCTAAATACAAAGCACTAAAGCCCTAATCATATTTAATGGAGAACAATTCAAGTACTTATTATTATGATCAAGAACAAGATGGGGTGCCCACTCTCACCACTGATCTTCAATATAGTGCTTGAAACACTAGCCCAAGCAATAAGACAAGAGAAAGATATAAAGTGGATATAAATCAGAAGCAAAGAAGTCAAATTAGACTTATTTGCAAATGACATGATCCTATACATAAAGGCCCCGAACAACTCAATCATAAAAGTCCTGAAGATAATAAATTCCTTCAGTAAAGTAGCAGGACGTAAAATTAAAAGACAAAAATCAGTAGCTTTCCTAAATGCAAAAGACAAACATGCAGAGAATGAAATCAATGAGGCTATCCCATTTTCAAAAGTAACACACACTCACAAACAAAATTAAAAAAAAAATAACCTTGAAGTAAAACTAAGCACAGATGATAAAAATTTATATAATGAAAATGTGAAAACCCTCAGTTGTGGTCAGCTTTCTAGTTGCTGCGCAGAAAGAACCCAAGCAAAAGCGGCTTGTGGAGGAATGGGTTTATTTGGCTTCTGGACTTGAGGGGAGACTCCATCCTGGCAGGGAAAATGATGGCATGAGCAGAGGTGTGGACATCACCTCTGACACAGCACTAGAAACAGCCGCAGGAAGGTGTGCCAAATACTGGCAAGGGGAAGCTAGCTTATAACCCCCCATAAGCCCGGCCCCAACAACACAGCTCTAGTGAGGTTCTAATTCCAGAATTGCCATCAGCTGAGGATCGATCTATCAGAACACATTCATTTGTTTGTGGGGGACACCTATATCAAACCATGACACCCTCAAGAAGGAAATTGACATGGACATGAGAAAATGGAAATATAATTTATGGTCCTGGATAGGTGGAAGTAATATTGTGAAAATGGCAATTCTACCAAAAGCAATATACAGATTCAGTGCTATACCAATAAAAATCAAAGCATCATTGTTTGTAGAGAAAGTAAAAAAAACTTCAAAACTCATATAGAATGACAGAAGACCTCCAATATCCAAAAATATCCTCAGCAAAATAAATACCTCTGGAAGTATCCACATACCTGATCTAAATCTATACTACAAAGCCATAGTAAAAACTCAGCATGGTACTAGCATAGAAACAGACATATAGACTAATTGAACAGAATTGAAAAACCAGCCTTTAGTTCAAGTTACTATAGTTGATCTTTGACAAAGGTACCAACAAGTTACACTGGAGGAAAAACAGTATATTCAAAAAATGGTACTTGACAAATTGGATAACTGCATGTAAAATATGAAACTGGACCCACTTCACTCACCATGCACAAAAGTCAAATCCAAATGTATTAAAGACCTCAATATAGACATAAAATTTTTAAAGGTCTGGAAGAAAAAATAGTGGGAACTCTCCATGATACAGTAATGGAGAAACACTTCCTGAACTCCAGTAGCCCAGGGAATTCAGCATTCACTCTACTAGTGGGATCTCATCAAGATAAAAAGCTTTTGTACAGACAGACAAACACACCATAAACAGAGCATACAGACCACCATCAGAATGGGAGAAAAATCTTCTGCAGCTATACCACTGAAAGAGGCCTAATATCTAGAATCTACAAAGAACTCAAAAAGATAAGTAATAAAAAAATCAAACTATCCACTCAAAAAATGGTGCAGAGAACTGAATAGGGAATTCAAGAAGGATGAAATACATCTGGATAAAGCTCACTCAAGAAAATGTTCAACATCTTTAAGCATCAGGGAAATGCATGTTAAAACAACTATGAGAATCCACCTTATTCCAGTCAGGATGGTAATCATTAGAGCAAAAACAACAGATGTTGGTGAGAATGTGGGGGGAGAGGAAGCCTCACTCACTGCTAGTGGAAGTGCAAGCTTGTACAAACACTATGGAGATCAATATGGAGACTCTGGAAAAAGATGAAAATAGAGCTACCATCTGACCCAGCTGTTCTTCTACTGGGCATCTATCCTAATAACTCTACTCTTCTATTTAGAGACATTTGCTCAACCATGTTTAGTGCTGCTTAAGTAACAAAGGCTAAGTATTATATTCAACCCAGATGCCCATTGCTAGACAAATGGATAATGAAGATATGGTTCATATACACAGTGGAATTCTACTCAGCAGTAAGGGGAAAAAACATAAGAAAAATTTCAGGAAAATGGGCTGGCTTGGAACAGATAATACTCAGCAAACTCACACAAGCACAGAAAGACAAATGCAGACATATTTACCCTGATCTGTGGTTCCTAACGAGGAACAGCTTAAGTCTCAGGCATACCTGAGAAGCAACTCAACGCTCAAATAATAGGGATGACAATGTTTGAGGGGGAGGGGATTGTAGGGTGGGAGATGGGAGAATACACAAAACTAAGTCTGGAATGAACTGGCACCATAGAATCCCTCTACCCCACACAGCACACTAAAAGCTATAACCCTCAAAGTGAATATGGAGATATTTTCTGGGAAGAAGGGCCCTGAAGAGGGTGGGATGAAGTCCAACCCTAAAACATTTGGCTCTGGCTTACAACTACCAGTTCCAGAAATCTGTTATTACCCATATTGAGCTATTGATCAGAGAGACCTATGAGGTCCCCAAAATGATACAGGCAGGCTTCTGTTAAAACACTCGATTGCCCAAATCAGGTAAAAAGATAAGCTTCTATTGTGGAAGACACCACATGCTGCTAACAAATAACATTGAGAGAACTGGCTGGAATCTGAAAGGAAGCAGGTTCCTGGATGGCTAGCCCATATAGTGCTGTAAGGCTCTACATGAGCTGCTGGGGGAAATTAGCCAACAACTTCGGGAGCAAGCCAGGGATACTGCTATACAAAAGTAAGTACCATGACAAGATGGACACACCTGTGACCTAGTGGCACCCATCGTAGGTGGGAAACTAATGGCTTTTTCATCGACTGAGCCATCCACTCAGTGGTAAGGAACCCAGAGCAGGAACTGGGATCCAAGTCAGAATCCTATGGAGATCATGAATCTGGAATCCAAGGAGAAGCTCCCAATAACCTTGGGCCTAAAGAGTGACTGCATCCACCAAATATCTCCAAATTAAAAATGTTTTTTTTTTTCTAAATAACCTGTGCTGATATCACTCTCTGTTGGGGAATCTGTTTTTAATATTCAGAAGGCAGCAAGAATCGAGGACATAAACCACCCCTCGCACATCAGCAAGGGCTCAGGAGAAATCACAGAGGAATTAGCAAGATGATCAAGAGTGCTGTTTCCACCACCGGGAGCCTGACAACAGCACCAGGGTGATGGAGATAAAACACTGAGGATACTCAAATTGTACCAAAGCAGCAATTCAGAAACTGCTGAGAGCTCAACACTGAAGTAGACTTATAACAAACCCACCATAGCTCAGGGGATTTTGTGGAAGAGGAGGTGGAAATATTGTAAGAGCTAAAGTGGGTGGAACTATCCAGAAGCATTATCCCTGGCCCCCATGCCTTACTGTTGCTCTCACAACACAGAACCCACAACCCCATTTTACATACCAGCAATCCCACCAAGGAGGTCCTTCAGTGAAAAGGGTCTATTTTCAGAAATGGGCTCAACACACACACACACAGAGAGAGAGAGAGAGAGAGAGAGAGAGAGAGAGAGAGAGAGAGAGAGAGAGAGAGAAAGGAAAATGCAAAATCCCCAAGCAAAAAAAGTTCTTGAATATTTATGAGTAAAAAGAACAGTTATTAATTTGTTTATATAGTTTTAAGTGTGTTCTATTTGACAACTTGTAAAATGGGTGCTTTAAATCAGTATTTGAGTTTTCTTGATAATATGTGTGGATTTATCCAAATATGAAACCCCTAATCAAATTACAGTTTGTCTCAGGATCTTATTCTTTTCCTGATTTTCTTTTTCAAGTTTTAACAATGAAGTTGAAAGTAGAGAAAGTTTTCATTTAGCATGTGCTGATCTCTCCTTTCTGAAAAATAAGTCACTTGCATTAAGATATAATAAAATGAGTTCAGATTGAATTGTTTCCTGGTATAAATTTCTATCAGAAAATGTATTAAGACTTGCTTTAATTAAATGAAATAAACCATTTCTAAATTGATGATAAATGTTGCTTTAAAGTGCATATAAAATTATGCTCATGGTAATTTGTTAAATTATTATGGAAATTTCACACTTCCATAGTAACTGCTTAATTTGCATTTATTTAGTATAAGAGTCCTCTCATAAATTACCCACTCTATTTCTACACCCATTCTTTCCTTTCTCAGCGATCTTGTGGACATCCAAATACACCTACCATTTTCCTAATTCTGAGTGTCTATGTGGGTGTGTTAAGAAGAAAACTGTTCTTGAACCAAGCAGCACTTTCAAATTTTCATGCATTATTATGTGCTTTGGAAGTTTTCAAGTGCTTTACATTCTTATTATTATTTATTCAGCATTTGTTTTTCAAGGCATTCCCTCTCCTTAATCATGACTAGCATTTTCAAACATTTTGATATGCTTCAGCTATTTTTTTCTTTTTCTTTAAATTAAATCCATCCCTTCTTCACTGACCCGTTTTCCCTGAGTGTTCTTCTCAGTGGGGTTATTAGTATTCAGTGTGGGATAATTAAGGCTTCAATCTCTGTGCAGTAGCTATGTGTTTCAGAAAAAAAAAATCCTACCTCCCACAGCTCATGGCTCTTACAATCTTTCCCCCTCCCTTTCACAATGTTCCAAGAGCCTTGGTGGATCTGTTAGAGCAACATGGGTATTGCTTCCACTGCTGCCTTGACAACCAGCTCCAGGGAAACTGACAGACACAGTGGTTAATCATAACACATCAAAGAAGAATTCCAGAGAACTTAGCACTAAACCAGAGTTCTTTTTTTCTTAAAAAACTTTGTGATATTTTCTTCTTTATATAGTCTAATTATGGAGCTGTGGAAAGACTCATATTTAATAGATAAAAGAAATGGTCAGGTAACTTGTCCCATATTATAGTGTTAGAAAGTATAGAGGTCACAGTTAGAGTTTCCTCCACCTGGAGCTAAAGCATATATGGTGAACTGGACTAAATAGGAACCTTATTAGTCAGAGTAGGCTAATGGATCTATAAAATAAAAAAAATGTAAATTTAGAATTCAGTAATGTAAAATTATATGTCTAACTCACAAAACAGGTGGATCAGATGACTGGCACGCAGCCTTGCATTTTCCTTCAATCTAGACATTTTGAATTTCTTCATAGAGGCAAAGTCATTAACAAACTATAGTTACAAATGAAAATGAAAACATTTGTAACATGTTACAAATGCTCCTTAGATTCAGAGGTTACATTGCAAGTGAAAAGTTGTTTATCTGTCTTATAAGCTGAGGGGAAAGCTCCATGATGGCAGGGAAAATGATGACGTGAGCATAGTCTGGCCAACATCAGGTGAACAACAGCATCAGGATAATCAGGAGAATGTACCAAATACTAGAAAGGAGAAGCTGGTTACAACACCCATTACCCAATCCACCCCACCTAATACACTGCCTTGTGGAAGCTCCAATTCCCAAATTGCCACTAGCTGGGGACCTAGCATTCAGTACACATAAGTTTATGGAGGGCACCTGAATCAAATCACCACAGTCAATAAGCAGATGCCCCATGTGACTTGCAATGTGTCACAGGTCACACGGATACTGAAACAAAGAACTGAGATTCAAACTAAAATCTTCTCTATCAAACTCTTTTTTATGAATCAGGTTTATTCTAATATGAAACTGAGTAAAGTTATACAACAACAAAAAAATTCTCATGAATATATTGTAAGTTGAATTCAGGACATCAAGTGTATCATTGATCATAATCAAGTAGGATTCATTCTAGTGATACACAGATGGAACAACATAGACAAAAAATTAAATTTGTGTTATAATATAAATGGACTTAAGGACAGAAATAACACTGCTATTTGATAGATGCTGAAAATGCTTTTGTCCAAATCTATCATTCCTTCCTAACAAAAGTATGAAAGAACACTAGAGCAGGAGGAACATACCTCAACATGATAATGATTTAACATGGCAAACCTATGACAACATTGTATTAAATGCACATCTAGGAAGCTCAGGCACAGGACAAGCATCTCCATTTTTTATACCCTTACTCAATATAGTTCTTAAAGTTGTAGCTAGATCAATAAAATAAGAGACAGAAATAAAAGGGATATAGACAAAAGGAAAGAAGTCCAACTTTCATTATTTGTAGATTATATGATTCTATAGATTAAAAGATCTTAGATACTCCACTGGAAAATTTAGAACTGACAAACTCATTCAGGAAAGTGGGAGGGTACAAAATTGATATACAAAACCAGTAACCTTTCTATTAAAAATAAACATAGTGAGGAAGAATTTAGGATAATGTCTCCATTTAAAATTGCATAAAAAATAATTTGGGGCTGGACCCATGGCTCTGCTAGCAAGAGTGCTTGCCAGACAAGTATGAGGGCCTGAGGGGACTGATTCATCCTGAGTTTGATTCCTCAGAACCCACATAAACAGCTTGGCACACAAACTCTAACCCCAGACTCATTGGAAGCAGAGATAGGTTAGTCAATAAGTATCACTGATCATCCAGATTGACCAAAACATGAGAACTCCAGATTCATTGAGAGAATCCAACTCAAGAAAACCTATGGATGAATGAAAGAAGGTTGCTATCCAACACTGTTTTTTTCTGCCTTCTGTGCATGCTTCTGCTCATATTTGAGCATATACCAGAAGCCACACATAAACACACCACACATATTATATACAAACATACAAAATTATATGAGAATAAGTTTAAGGAAGTGAATGACCTCTGTAATGGAACTTTGAAATACTCAGAAGAGAAATCAGTGATGATACAAGGAAATTGACGGATTCCTTATGCTCGTGGATTGGAAGAATCACCAAGGAAGGTATCACCATGAGTATCTTTCAAACCCTTAGTAACAACACAGTATGGTGCAGGCACACACACAAAAAAAGACATGTGCATTCATGGAATAGAAGATCCAGATATAAAACCAGGAAGCTAAAGCCATTTGATTTTTTTTTACATAAAAGACTAAAATATTCAATGGAGAAATGACAGTGTCTTCATAAAATCTTGCAGGAGAAAACTGGCTATCTATATTTAGCAGAATAAAACTAGATCCTTATCTCTCTGAGATCACAACTTTTAAAAGAAGACCCAAACCTCTGAAACCGCTAGAGGACAACATCGGAGAGACACTTGAACATAGAGGCAAGTGTAAGGACTTTCTATACAAGACTCCAGTCATTCTGGGGGAAAAAAACTAATAAGCAATGAAACCTCATAAAATTTTAAAACTTATGATTGGCAAAGGACACTGGTAACCAAGCAAAGAGGCAGTGTGCAAAATCAAAGAAAATCATTGCCAGCTACACAAATGACATTGGATCAATATGTAGAATATGCAAAGAACTCAAAAAACTAAACAATAAGAAACCAAACCACCCAAATAAAAGTCTGGCTATGGAACTCAATAGAGAGCTCTAAAAGAAAAAGTGCATAAGGCCAATAAATATTTGGAAAAGTGTTCAGCATCATTAGTTATCATTGAAATGCAAGATAAAAGTACTCTGAGATTCCATTTGACCTGAATGGACATCAAATGTCATCAAAGTTTGTCAAGAGTGTGGATAAAGCACTTTTTTTTTCACTGTTGGTGGAAGTGCAGACTGGTGCAGCCACTGTGGAAATCAGCGTGGAGGTTTATAAAATAACCTGAAAATAGAATTACCATATGACTCAGCCATACTACTTATGGGCATATACTCAGAGGACTCTTTCCTACCACAGAGATTCATGTTCTTCAATGTGTACTGCTTCTCTATTCACAATAAAAAGGAAACAGAATCGGATTAAATGTACATCTGTACATAAATGGATCATGAAAATGTTGCATGAATACACAACGCAATTTTAACAACAATAAAGAAAAGTGAAATTATGACATTTCTGAAAGAGTGTATGGAACCGGACCGTATCAAATTAAGTTGAATAATTCAGGCTCAGAAAGACAAACTACATGCTCTTTCTCATGTGTGGATCTTGGCTTCTAATTTTTTAATATAAGAATACCTACATAGGAGTAAAGAATATTTATTAGCCATTTGTATTTTTCTTTTAGAATTATCTATTAGGGAAATTTAAAGAGGGAAAATTACAATCAGTAGAAATTATTTCCATCAATTAAATCTCAGTAAATGTTATATATGATATATTAAAAAACCAAAGTAATTACTGATAGTGTTCTGCTAGTAAATTCTGTTCAAATTTATTTCAAGTTATATTTACTTTTTTATTACAAATGCCACTGAAAATGTTAATATGTTTCTGCATATATGTGTACATTAAAATATTTCCATTGTTTCTCATTTTGATTATTTTTATTTGATTTGTTGGTACCTTAATCTTTCTGTAATTCTTATTATATAACTTTCAGTAATCTAATTAAAATAATAAAGAGAACTAAGACTTTCTGGTCCTATGAACTTATCTTTAAATATTATGTCATTCTGCCTCCATGTAAATTTATTATCAGATCCCAAGGCATGTTCTTCAGAAACTAACTTGGTGGTCATGTTTGTATTAATCATTCCTGCCATTAATAGTTAATTGTTAATTTATAAATGCCATCTAAATTTTATCTCTACATACATTATTTTAAAATTCATGCACACATGTGTGCATGTAACAATGATTAACATGTTGAAGACTGCTAAAGTACATAATTTATTCAAATGAATTGTCAGATTATGATTTCTATGAAGTTACCCATTTAGATAAGTGAATTCTTGGGTATTTGTGAGGAATGAAATGTTGGATGTGAGCAATGATTTCAATAATTGGCTCTTCTGGTAAGACCTCAACAAGGACATCCTTTCAATTATACTTCCGTTTGTGCAAACTGACTTCACAATTACTTATGTGGTCTATGCCTAGGAATGAAGAGACAATGTCTTGCTAAACAGTTACATGCACTTGTGAACACTGAAAATATGAAATGTAAATGAATGTAGATTAATCTCCAGGTTGAGAAAATGTGAGTGTAGTTGGGCAATGTTCATGTATCTAAAATAATAGACTATTGTGATAATTTTTTTACAGTGAGCATATGCACATCATATCCAAAGCAGATGTTTAAATGCCTAAAACATCTGATTTCTCTGTGTACTCCGCTTTATGTAATGTCTTTTTTTGTGTGTCAAGTAAACATTATATAACTCAATAATCTTTGAAGACAGTAAGGATATAATAAAATGAAAGTGAAAATATGTAACTAGTGTGAATGCAGCGTTGTCAAAATGTGGTCCACCTCACTGTCGGCAGTATTGGTATTGCAAACAGAATTTTAGAAATGTTTAATTACTGGTCCCACCTAAGGCTGACTAAATCAAAATATTTATTGCAATAAGATTTCAAGTTTTGATGAAAGATAATAACAGAGAAAATTAAATTTTATTATCCAGAAACCACCAAATTGCAATTCTATTTACCGGGTTGATTTGTTACACAATCACAAGGAAATGAATTATTTACTATGACCAAATGGAAAATAAGATAAAGGGCTGTGAAACATATTAACTCTCTTATCATTTAATATATACCTCTCTACCAGTCAGTGAATTGACCCATGTGGAAAGATTTTTTATTTCTTTTATTAGTTGAAATAGGGGATAAAATACAGAAACTCATTATAATTTTTTCCATTACAATTTTATTCTCAAGTTAGCCCATTTTACATAGAGTTGAATGCACACAAAAAATAGGTAATGTGGATTTATTTTGCCTAGAACATTTAATAAAGACGTAGTAAATAAAATGTATAACTTTGAAAATTGAAACAGAATTTTTGGAAAGTAGAACATTAATATCAATAATATGCTAATTCTCATTCCATTTCCTGACTTTAGGGAAATTTGAGAGATGATAATCTGGAAATTTGGGAGTTTTCAGAGCAGAAGAGATTCTCTTGGCTTTTGGTTGGGCTTTTAATTCATAGTCACACAATACTTTGAGTCATTGGCCTCCAAATTCTTATCTCATAAATTTGACAAATGAAATCCATAGGCCATAGGGTGTAAGAGAATGACAGAAAGAAGAGATTCTGTGTATCAGGAGGGATTCCCCCAAATGAGCTACACTTTAGCAAGGTTTATTTTAGGAAAGTAAAGCAGAAAGCTCCAGCATTCCAAGAGGCCCCTAGCAGGTAAGCTGCATGATGCTTGTGTAAGGGATATCTTTTAACTTTGAGGATGTAAGTTAGGCTTTACTTGTTAAATAATAAATGCATATAAAGGACTTTGATTAGTGGTTCAAGGAGAAGAGCACAGTCTCAAAATCTTAAGGCTTTATTGAATGAAGGGCAAGAGCTGGTCAATTTAGTTTCGATGCTGAGTACGACATCTGATTTCCAAGAAAAAGGAAGTCCTTTAGGGGAAAAATGAGGAAAACAAGGCCCTTCCTTGAAGATCAAGGACAATTTCCAATTGTAGTTCAGGACCCATATACCTTAAAATGTCTATCTAATTACTATCTCCTAAAATAAATCACACTACTTAGATGATTTGGTCTTGGGATTTTATTCCTTATTTAATTCTATATCTTTATAATACACCCAAAACATGTTTAACCAAATAATGTTCAATTTGCAATTGTCATGAATTCCCATAAATTATTTTGGATTCATGTCTGATGAATTTCTTACAATTAATGGGTATTTAAAAATGCAAGACATGAGGGTTAGGAAGATAGTTGGGCAGTTAAATGTACATGCTTGCAAAAGCCTGCCCACCAGATTCAATTCCCCAGAACCCATGTAAAGCCAGATGCAGAGTGGTGCATCCATTTGAAGTTACTTAGCAGTGGCAAGAGTCACTGTGCACACATATACATTCTCTCTCTATCTCTGTCTCTGTCTCTGTCTCTCTTCACAAATAAATGAATAAAAATGAAAACTACAATAGAAACTATGATGAGGTCATTGGAATATTGTTGTTTGGGGAGGGTGTTTGTAAGAACAGTTGCCTTGACCTTGTTCAAGTGGATTTATTTTCTCTCTAATTGATGACAATTGCATTAAAGATCCTCTGTCAAATAGTACCATGTTTTTAAATAACATTCTATATTTTCTATTACTTTGATTGGCTTAGTTTCATGATTGTAAAAGATATTTTTAAGTACAAAAGCTTTGTTTTAATCCAACAAGATCAATGTGGCTCTTCCTCATTGCTTCTTCTGTTAGGTATTTGTTCTATGTTTTGGTTTCTATGATCATTGCATGAGGTGAACTTAAAGAAGCTATCTTTATATGAGCTCAGTGGGAAAGTAAACATTAGACCAATTAGTCTCTACAATGCAGGTATAAATGGAACCTTAGTAAATTTTCACAAAGCTAATTGCTCTTTGCTGCTATTCGTGTAAACCTAGAGGCTACCAGGTTTGAAATAGTCTTGTTCAATTAGGTGACATACTCTCTTTTTACATGAGGCACTTTATAAATGTACATCAAGAACAAATATCATTAAAATATGTATCAGTTATATTCATTTTGAGTATGACAATTTAAAACACATTGACTTCTGCTGTACATCTATCAATAGTCTGTAGTACAGTACATCTATAGTACTGTAACCGAAAGTGAATACAGAGGGATGAGTTAGCAGAGGGTGGAGGGAAAAGATAAAGGAGATGTATGGATAAAGGGAAGAAGGGACTTCCAAGAAAGAGATAGGAGGGGGAGGTTAAAAATAGTATTGAAAATTCCAGGATGAATATTAACCTAGACCTCTATTTATATGCAGCGAAAGTCTACGGTATAACTTGGGAGCTTGATTGATAAGAAATCACTCATTGATTTCTTATATCATGGTCTGATAGATCACCAAGGTGATAGTGTCCTGTACAAGTATTCAGTGACTTGGGATTGATTTGTCATGCACCATTCTCTAACAGGGCTTCTCACATCACTGCAAAGGGAAGACATAGTGGAAGGTTGTACAGATGACTTTCAGCCATTCGAGGAAGCATATAGAAACCTTCTACTGAACTGCTTGATAAAATAGCCCGGATTTCAGCAAATCACCCCAATCTAATCAAATGATTCATGAAAACCTGTAATCTTCCTATGTACCCAGAAAGAAGTTATATTTGGTGAATACAAAACATTTTCTCTCTCAAAGTCTATATCTCAAGATGGATGGTCTGCGGGACTCCCTTACACAAATAAACACTAATGACCGCTCCAGAGAGCTAGAAACCCCTAAATTCATCAATCTTTGCTTCTATCTCAACGTTAATAATCTGGAGAAGATAAATCTATCTTTGCATTGGCCCAAGCTCATGTGGCATCATGACATTGTCATATGAAAAGATGTCTGGAGGCTGAGCTCCCTTTCATTGACAGACATATTGTGACCACTGTGTGGTGAAAACTGTGAGACTCTCTACTTGCAGAAGAAATCTGATTAGACTTCTCTCAATCCCTAGGCAGAACTGCCCTACTTCTTCCTCTGCAGTAAGAACGTTTGCTGGCTATCTCTTCTATGGAGACACTGGGAAGCATGTTATTTGTGAGTGCTCCCCAGGTTGTTCAGCTTGATCATTACTTTGAATATTTCTAGATTCCCTACATTGCTTCAGACCAAGGACACATTTTTGTGTGTATTACAAATAGTATCTTCTGATAATTTGATATTTTGTTTCATATACCAAGAGCCACATTTAAAATGCTCATTTATTTTACTCCTCTCCTTCAGGTATCTACATCTAATAGCAATTTCCTTGTAGCTACTAGCATTTTTTTAGGAAGTTAAATGCCAAACCCAAGTTCATAATGTTGAGTCACTGTGTATACCCAGGCTTCCTTAGGATGTGGATGAGTCCTATCTACATAGCTTACTATCTGACATCTAGATTCTTCTTCTCCCTTATGTTTACTTGCAAATTTTCTTAATGGCTGCTTTTTGAACCTCTTCAAGAACAAATTCGGCCTCCATGGTGCAGCTGAAAATATACCAAATGCACTCTGGGTCCTCATGTGAATCTCCATCCTTCCAGCTCAGGACAGCTCAGAACCTACCCTCAGACAGCTAAACTTACTCCACACATGCATGTCTCTTCTGTTATAACAGCATCCTGCTCCAAGCTTCTAGGTTTCACACAATTCAAAGTAAGATAACCATTGATACAAACTCTAAAACTTGATACCTTACTCGAAGAACACTGTTCCCCTTTAGTCTTTCAGGATCCAGTCTCCTCCCATCTTCAGCCTTCAGCTCCAGGAGATGGCAGGAGAACAGTGGCGATGCTGGGTGGTTGGAGGAATATTCTGCTAGGTGTGGAAATATATTATTTGAACCTGAATTCCTTTAGCCAAAACTGAGAGATATAGACTCAATTTAAAAGCAAGAAATCTAGGTCTTTTTGCTTGCATGCCAAGTAAAATTAAATCACATAGGAAGACATTATTTCAAAGTTTCCAGACCAGAGGGAAGGGGTAGGAAAGAATGAGGATCCATTTATTTAGTCATACGATGATCATTGTGGGACCTTTCCTGGGAAGATGTGGCCAAATGTTTACACACCCAAGATAGGGCACCAATGACAGAGCAAATAAATCGTATTTCCCAGATCCAGCTTGCTGAGACAGTTTATTGGGGTTACTTATCCAAGCACACATGTAAGCAGCTACCACTGAAAGGCATCCTCTCCAGACCTACTGGTTACTGCTTTTATCACCTTAGAGATGGGTTTTGTGAATCATGTGACTTTCTGAACTCCCTCGACCTTCCTAGGTTTCCCTAGCTTCCTGATCCATGTGAATAGAACATCAATTATAAGGAAATAGAACTACCAGGAGTCTGAACTTTCTGGTTAGTCAGTAGACACTTAATACTCATCCACCACGATTCAGGGAACTGAGCGGAAGAGGGGGTGGAAAGATTGTGAGAGCCGTGGTGGGGGAGACTATCCAGAGGCATGGCACCCCTCAGTAACAACACACTAGGGCCAGGAGAACCTGGCTGAATAATAGGCTATCCATGGTCCCCTGTCACAAGGACTGATCCAGTCAACCCATGGAGGAGGATATCCAGCTGATTGGGGATGGGGGAGGGGGGCATCAGGGGGAATTGGGGATAACAACTCATTGTTTGCCCACTAAATAATGTAACTCATTATGGACAATAAAAAATAAAATAAAAATAAAATAAAAAAAGAAAGGTGGATAAGGTACACTCATTTTCAGATTTTTTCTGCATCTGATTGGTAGAAAGTAGTCATAATTGAGCCTCATTTAGACAGAAGTGGGGCATGAATATAATATCTTATGACCAGTCCCTGCTGCCTAGGAATAATGTTCTAATGTGGAAGGAAGAGTGGGTAGGTACAGGCCAGGTAGCTTGACCAGGGTAGAGATTTCAAGAAAGTAGAAAATAGCAAAGCTTAAAGGCTTGCCTACTTTATATTTTTGCCTAGAATTGGTCTTTGCTATTGATTTTCATGAAGTTAATATTAATTACTTGTTATTTTAAGTCTGTTGTTATCTGAATTTGTGGTATATCAATACATTAATTATTTTCTTAATACACTATATATTTATATAGATATTTATGCATATATGTATTTGCATATATATTTGATATATGTGTATATGTATATATTTGCCTCTATTTAGATTAATGGGGGTGGACTAGAATCTCCTAAGTACAGGTGAACATGACATTATACTCATTTTATATGTGGTGTGTGTGCATGTATGTACACATAAGTACACATATATTATCTATCTATCTCTCATCTATCTATTATTTATTTATTTATTTGCAAGCAGAGAAAGAAAGAAGAGAGACATACAGAGAGAAGGAGTGCATCAGGGCTTCCAGATGCTGCAAACAGACTCTAGATGCAGGTGCCACTTTTGTGCACCTTGCTTTACTTGGTTATTGGGGAATTAAAGCACAATCATTAGACTTTGCAGGCAAGCTCCATAACCACTGATCCATCTCATTGTCCCTGGATTATCTTTTGTAAAATGTAAGTAATGTTGACTATATTCTGAGACTAAAATTAAGGTTCCTGACAGCAGTCAACACTGGAAACTTTCTAAAAGCACATTTTGTTTAACCAGCTCACACTGTTCACCCTGGTCTCTGTCTCTTTGGTGACCAAGGCAAGAAGAAATTTACATTGTTCATCTGCCTCTATACCGTGCCAGCTAATCATTTTATTTACTGTTTCAGTTCTTTTATTGCTGAGGCAAAGCGCCATACAAAACAGCAGCTGATGGGAGGAAGCTACTTGTTTTGGCTTATACGTTTGAGGGGAAACTACAGGATGGCCGGGAAACGTGATGGTAAGAGGCTGGACATCACCTCCTTGTCATAGCAGGTAGAAACCATGGCAGGAGTTTGAGCCAAACACTGGCAAAGGGAAGCTGGCTGTAATACCCATTAGTCTGCTCCCAGCAACACACCTCTTCAGCAAGGCTCTCATTCCCAAATTGCCACCAGCTGGGGACCTAGCATTCAGAACACATGAGTGTAGGGGGAACACCTAATTGTAACCTGCATATTCACCATGAATAATGCCTATTTGAAGAAAGCATTCAGAATCCTGTTGCAATAATGTAATATTGCATAGTAGAAGAAATCTGGTTCTTGAGTTGTAAGATTTACTATGAGACATTTTATCAAAAATCATTCTGGAGAATTATGAGAAAGTTACATAAAACTATGAAGAATAGGTCACCTAAAATTTGCATTTTGTCTCAAAATCTTTACTTCTCACTTTCCTTTAAAGGGATATAAAATTACAGTTCTATAAATTCCAAAATATCTATAATTGCAGTGAGAAAAATGTGGTGAGTGATTTCACACAAGGACCCCCTCTCTTCTGGTAGATGAATGTCTAGAGCTTCATCCAAACTTTCCTGAATTAGCTTCCAGGTTCAGAAGCCAGTGCCCGGCATCTGCACACCATCCCACATCCTGTTTGTGTGCTGCTCTGCAGAAGGAGTTTAAGAATACCAAATCTTTCTCAGTCCAGGGCCAAAGTTGGGTACCAGCCTTCTAGAATATACTAACTCAGAGGCATTAAATGAGATGCAGAATTTGAGCATATAGGCAGCATCTCCATACCTGGTTGGGGCTATTTTAAGGCACCACCCAGAGGATCCTGAGAGGAACCCATATATGAATACATTTCAGTTGTCACAGCTAAGCCTTTGCCTTGCTGGCTTTTTCCTAAATAACAGTCTGTGCATTCCTAGTTGTATACTCTGGGTTCTTTTTAAAATATCTTTATTGTCAATAATTAGGTATATTGTATGAGCAAATCCCCATTTCCCTCCTCTCTGTCTGCAACCCACTGGGGGCCCTCCACGGTGGGCATACTGGACCAGTCCATGGGGTAGGGGAATTGCACAAGAATTGTACAAGAGGTAGCCAGTACCTCCCCCCCCCACTCTGTGTGTTGTTGTTGAGGGGAGCAATGTCTGTGGATGGTCTCTCCACCATGGCTCTTACACTTTTCAAATAAATCACCTGCACTTTTTCCTGATAGCAGCCCTTATGGGAAGACAGCAGGATACACCTACTACTTGGAGACAAAGTTTTGCCATGTATGAAAATATTGATCAATCTCTTCATGGGTACATGTTTCTCTCTGCATCTTCACATTTTATCTAGTTAGTTAGACAATTTGAAACTACTTTAAAAGCTTAACGGTTTTCTTTGATTAACTGATGAAATTCTGGTAGCAATCATGCTCCATGAGATTTCAATCAAAGGTTTTCTTGCAAGTCAAATGAGCAGAAAGATTAAAAACACAGATTTAAATATGAGCCCTGCTATTCTTAGGAAATATAATTTCAGGCAAATTATTCTTTCTTTACTTTATTTCTAGGTTAAAAGAGGAAATAGTTAGTCATTGGATCAAGTTATTGTTACAGTTGTCATGAAGTTTAAAGTGACTAATGGATTTTTAAATGCCAGTATTTACCCCATCAGTTGTTAGTAGGCTGTTAACTTTGAACTTTGAAGACAAACTGAGACTGCCAGAATGCAAACTGACTTACATTTATGACCAAATGGATCTCCTGGGACCTGTGGTATGCTGTATAGGATTTTGGGACAGCAGTTACTTTATTGCCTTTGGATATACATGATGAAAAAGTCCCTGCATGCCAGGGGTATATGAATGAAGAACCTTCATTTAAATTCAACAGGGGATTATATAATATTGACCTAGAAAGCCTTAAAATACTATTTTACATTTTTAATTAATTTACTATCTGGTCAATGTTTTGATCAGTACATTTCACTGTCTTTTATAGCCCTGGTTTTAAAATTTGCTGAAATAGTTGTATGCATATTTTTATAGCTTTTTTAAAAATGACTTATTAATGTCATAGAACATTCACCTAGTTTTGGCCGGTAAATATCTGCTGTGGTTTAAAAGCAAGTATAATCATAGCCCACCTACACACAAAAGTAATTTGGCTTCTGTAACCTTTAAGATATTGTGCTCAGCAGAAATCATCCGTTGTTTGTTTATTTCGTCACCTGGACATTTCTATTTCAAAATGATAATAGTCCTTATCTTGAGATATCTTAAATGAAGATAAATTTTTGTGGATTAACATATAAATTGGGTAGTTATATAAAGCCTAAAAAGTCACCATTGATTTTAAATGAAACATTTATAGCTCATTTTATTCAAGTACAGAAAGGAAAAGTACAAGTGCTATCCAGAAGAAATTTGGCTAATGGTAGACGTATACTAGTATGGTAAAAAAAAATAGGGACAAAAATGTTAAATTCTTTCTTTTATATTTCTTAATCATGAGAATCTGTATTGAGAAAGGAGGTTTAAAGACTTTGACTAAGGAAAGAGTAGGCGAATAACATGTCTTAAGCCTAGGGCAGGTGAGCAGGGCTTCCCAGAAGCTTTGAGCAGAACAATTGGAGAGAAAAGACAAAAAGTCTGTGACAGTCAGTTTAAGAAGTTTCTTTTGCCCAAAATAAATGTAACAAGAGAATTAAATTCTCATCAGGTATTAGGCATAAAATGACTTTTTATTTTACTATTTAGTTTCATTCTCTGACAGTGTCGAAGAACTTTTCATGCACCTACAAAATGAAAAGAGAAGACTATACTTTCCTTGTCTGTTACAGTCTGACTTTTACACAAAAATAAGAGAAGGGATTCCAATTATCATAAAATTTCAGGTAATAGATTGGGATAGGCCTTTGGTGGGATATTTGAGAATGGAAAGCATAAAGCTTTCCTTCAGAAAGACTACAACCTGGAAGAACTAAGTTCTTATCAAAATTTCAATGGTCTAGGTTACTTCAGGTAAGAGACCTAAGCCAGCCACTTAAGGTTTCCATGTACTCATAGCCAGTACTTCTATTCGTGTTAGCAGAATTGCTACAGCTTGTTTAAAAGTTCTTGCCTTATTAACAAAGGGTAATTAGGAGTCATGGAAGTCAAATTAGCTTTTGTTTCTCAAAGAACTGCGCCATATTTGCAAAGAATTCTAAAGAAATTGAATTAATCTGTTTCTCTTAATTATAATTTGTTTTCATAACAGCCAACTGACAGGTGATACTTGCATTTGCTTGAATTACATATTCAGTTAATGTTTCCATGCTTGTGTCAGTATGAATTATTTTTGCATAATGATAATATTTAGTCATGAAACAAAACATAAATTCTTTTAAAACAGACTGTTGTTGCTTACTGCCTAAACAATACCTATCTGGCATGCAGTTAGCATGTTAATGTCAAATATAAAAATGTAAGTTAATTCAAATACTGACTGTCATATTTCATAAAGAGTTTACATTTTCACTTACAAATTTGAATGATATGTTTAGAGAATGAAAATACAGGATGTCACTTTATTTTCAAAAAACTATCTCTCTGTATTCCACTGTTTCTTCAACTGTCATCGTTGTGTGTGTGTGTGTGTGTGTGTGTGTGTGTGTGTGTGTGTGTGTTTTACTATAGGCCTCACATGTGCACATTAATACTCTACCCTTTAGCTATATGTTCATCTCCCCTATTATGTTTAAAATGTTAAAATCTTAATAAAAAAGGAAATTCATTTCTTGTCCCAGATTAAGAAGTAGGTTCTCATATTGGCCATACAGTGAACGCTCCTGATAACATTCCCATTCCATGCAAGTGAAATGCAATGAGGAAGTATAGAGAAGTGTTGCTTTCAACAACCATATCACATGCATAAGGCCTATAATGTCAAATATTCCATTTACAAATATTCCCAAGAGTTAGTATCTCATGTCATGCAAAATGAAATCCTAGGTTAAACTCAATTCCAGGTTAATGTGCTGTTTCTCTGTTTCCTAATATTTTTATCAATCCTGATTTAATGATTACTTTTTATACTAGATTGGAATACGTAGAAAGATTCAAGTTTCACAAAGGTGGTACTATTTCCTAGCTCTGTATAATAAAGCCTCAATTCTTCTCATGGCTCTGAGAGCATGGGTCAGTTTTGCTTTCATAAACTTTGATATTAGAATAGACACACCTTTTCTTGACTAGAATTAATGTTTGTTTGTGTGGGTTTTTTGCTGGATTCTGGTTTCACATAGTGAGTTTAATAAATAAATTACATGGACATCTTTACGAGCTTTTTTATCAAAGTATTCTGTAGCAGTTTGAATTTAAAAACCCATATAGCCTTACCTCAAAGGTCTGTAATGAAGCTTCCTACTTAGTCCACAATTGGTGGGGCTTTTAGGAAGCAGAGCCTTGCTAGAGGAGATGTGTTTCTGAAGCTGACCTTTGGTTGATTAGTCTGGCTTACTGTGTATTCACAGCCAGCTTGTTAACACTGCTTTCTTTGGATGATGTGAATGTATAAGTGAGCCAATTTCCTCCACCATGATGAAGCTTTCCCTGGAAACTATAAGCCTGAAATTAATTTATTCCTCCCATAATCTGCTTTAGGTTTGGTGTTTTTGTTCCAGCAATATGAACCTAGCTGTTGCAATTCCTTCCTGAGCTTTCTATGTGTTCTTACATCTACCCACTGAATTGTTAGGTTTATATTTGGTGAATATATAAATACTAATATTGTGAAAATTGACGTTCACATAGAGTATGAATGTATGTTGTAGTGCCTTATATACTTCATATGTATATGTCCTGATTAGTAAGTTAGACATCATAACTTTGGAACAGTAATAATAGCAAAATAAATGCAGTTTGACATTCTTTATTTTAAGTGTTTAATTAATAAGATATTTTATGATAGCAGGGAATTATGTCCCACAGGAAAAACACTTTTTAAAATTTTTTCAAGGATTACTATCAAAAGTGACTTTTTGTTCTTTGAAGATTGTTTTAGTGAAAACTTTTCCCTTAATTTCCTTCCAGTACATGTAGTAAACAAGAAGAATTTATGTTTTTGATGATAAGAAATCAATCTATATATTTTGGGTGATAACTAATTACTTCTTTTTCCATGTCATTGCCATATCTCAGCAGCATTTATGAAAGAACGAATGGACAAAAAATTCTGAATGATGATTGATGCTGGATTAATGAATGAAAACTGAACTTCCTCATAAAACGTATTTTATAGGAATAAATGGTATTTATAATTTGGGATGTAGTATGTGTGCATATGCTTATTGTAGTTTACATATGCATTCAATGTGCAATGATCAAGTTGATGTAATCTATACTTCTATCTGCTCAAACATTAATCATTTATATGTGGTATGAACCTTTGTAGTCCTTCTTAATCTATATTAGAGCTTGTTCTAATCAATAGTTATCCTAATGTGCTAAAGAAAACTAGTACTAATTCCCCTTTTCTAACTGTGTTTTGATTCCTATTACTTAGCTCCTTTCTCCCTGACCCCAGCCCTGGCCAATCTCTAGTCACTTCTATTTCACAATCATTTGATTTCAAATTTTTATCATTCACAAATTAGAGAGGGTATATACTGTTTGTCTTTCTGTGCCTGGCCTATTTAACTGAACAAAATAGCCTCCATTTCCATCCATATTACTACAACTTGCAAGACTTTATATATTTGGGGGCAAATAACATTCCACATATCACAGCTTCCTTATGCATTCATTCATTCATTGGTAAACATCTTTGGTGATTCTGTGTGTTGGCTTTTATAGCTGGTGTTGCATTAAACCTGGGAGCATAGGCATCTTTTTGATGTATGCTTTCATTTCCTTTGAATATATACCTAACTCTTGGAAATTGGGCCATATGCAAGATCTACTTTAGGTTTTTAAACAATTTCTATCTTGTTTTGATTCCTGGTTCTACTTATCCATATTCCTGCCAACAATATGTAAGAGTTCCCCTATCTCCACATAAAAAACAACATTTGTTATTTTCATCTTTTTCATAATAGATATACTAACTTTAGTGAGGTGCTATCTCCTTTTGGTTTTTACAGATGGAGAAAAAAACTCTTAGTAATATATTTTTCTAAAAATATTTCTTTATTTTCCATAATTAGATACACTGAGTAAGCAAATACTGTGTTGATATACCCAATTCCCTAATATCCTTCTTCCCTGTCCCTAATCAGCTGGGTATCTTCCTCCATGGGCAAACTGGATCAGTCCATGGGGTAGGGGGTTATGGATAGCCTAGGAGTCAACCCGGTCCCTCCCTCTATGTATGTTGTTACTGAAGGGGGTGATGTCTCTGGATATTCTCCTCCACCATGGCTCTTACAATCTTTCTGCCCCCTCTTCCACTCAGTTCCCTCAGTCATGGTGGGTGAATATTAAGGCTGCTTTATTGTTGAGGTCTAGGTTTCTAAAGCAGAGAGAAGATGTCAGTACCACAACCAATTATTACTGTAGATTATCTTTCAGTAAATGCTTTCCACATCTTCCTCAGAAGCCTAGATTTCCAAAGCCTTTATTATGAACTTAATTTGGTTTCATGAGATTGAAAAGTGATAAAATTGCCAAATTTTCCTTCTACATGTTTTTGGCTTTCAATAATTCTTATAGTCTCATTTTATCTCTGATAAAAATAATTATATAGATGTTTCATGATAAAAATGCAAGATGTTACCATCTGGATTTTTAAAGTAAAATTAGATAGATTAAATTATAAACTGAGGATTGTGTCAAATTTCTACTTTAGAGAAATAATGTTTGGGGCATGGGTTATCCATGTTTGTTATCTTTATTAAGTATACCTGTTCCATAGTTACTTCATGTACCCATACCATTATTTCTTGAACTGGTACATATTCAAAGACATCATCTTTTAAGCAGTGTATTTCTTTCAAGCAACTACTTCTTTCTTAGTAACAAGCTTTCAGAGGTAGTAATGTGTGTTTTGTTCTTCACCCAAAACTTGTTTGAAAATAGACAATGGAATACTTTTAAACGTTCTACAAGAGTGCTTGGATATTTACATTATTGAAAAAGGTTCTTGAATGTTATTGAGGTTTTCTCAGTTTCTTTCTGACAAGAAATCATTTCAGTTGAGGATGAATAGAACGGGCCAATCGCCTAGATAAACATCAGATAATATGTGAGTCCTTAAGACACTTTTGAAATATGATAACACACATCAAAGCATGAAGGGAACCTATCTCAATAACCTCTGAACCAAGAAGTATGAGTTTTGAAAGATTAATCGTAATAGATTTTGAATCTGTGTGTACCTTCCACACACAGAATGAGACAGCAAGGTGCCTCTCTCTATTCTATTTATATTCCCAGAAGGTTGCCTTTACAAATGTATGTGTACTTTGCATTCAGAGAGGTGTCAGATGATTTTTAAGACTAGAAAACAGATTAGATTTTGAGATTGAATTTTCTATCCCACAGAGAGTTCACATTTGAGCAGAAAGTCAGGTTTTATATATGAAAGTGAAAGGAATTTTATAATTCTATTTAATATTTTTATATAAAAATATGACAGAGACTGCATTAACTAAGTACCAGGTAAATAATAGGTAGAAAAATATAAACATTTAAATATATTTTTGCATAGGTTATGTTGCAAAATTACTTTGGGTGTACAATTTAAAAGAGATGTTTTTAAAGTTATGAAAAAATCTTCTAGGGCACATATTTCCACAGAAGTTCTGAAGTTCAGCTTGTATGTTTTATGCATGAACACTTGCAGTAGCAAGCCAAATGACTTATTGGAAAGGATGCATTTTCACTAAGCACCTGAGCACTTGGGTGATCTATGCCTTTGGTACAGCAATAGCTTAACTAGATGGGAGAGGGTTAGGTATTTTGGGAAGTAGGGTCATTAGCATAATGGGGTTCTTCTGAAGCAAGGGGAATGTAGGTGATCTAAACGCAATCAAGGTCATGAAACAGCAGCTGATGTTCACGTCAGCTAACATTCGTTTTATTTAGAGCCGCTTGATGGAAGGATTTTCTTTCTTTCTTTTTCTTTTTTCAAAATGTGTATAACCATGCTAAATCCATTACCAGATTATATAAGGAAAGTGATCATTATACCAGCAAATATGTCTTTGTGAAGCCTTTCTGTGAATGTTGGTAATTTCACACATATGCAATTAAGACAGCAAATAAGCCAGTCTGAAGAAAAGGCAAATTCACTGTCACAGTATGAAGTCAATCTTCTTAACTCATAAAACTCCTTTCTAAGCCATGAGCCTTAATGACAGTGGATTAGATGTGTGGTCTTTTCTAAAAGCAGGGACATGATGAGATAGCTACAATATGGCTTGTGGAATTTTCTTTCAGGTGCTTTTATATTTAATAAAACCACCCCCAAGAAATTGTGATCATGTACAGTTGATCTGTGGTGCTTTCCATCAGATTTCTGGAGCTACTTATGGAAGACATGGAGTAAATGCCAATCTAATAGGCTGACATTCCTCTTTTAGAACTTTTGAGAAGACAAATTACCATTTAAAGTACAGCTCAATTATCAATTTGATTAGAGAACTATGTGGGTTTGTGTATTCATTTTTATTTGTTGTTCTCTAGGTCAGACATTGTTTGGCGTGTATGTCCGATGTTAAATTTTGCAATTTAAAGGATTACTAATAGAAAATTACCAAAAACATTAAAAAAAAACAACAAGAAATCCAAGATTTTCCCTTCTATAATCTGAGATAATATTGAGGAAGTGAGGTTTATGACATCGCCTTTTGTAATAGCACATGCCAGGCTCATGAAAATTTTGGATCAACATGGAATGGGAAATTTGTCTCCTGAGTTTTCTTTCAGGTTTACAAATATTTGTTTGGGATAAATTTCAGCTTTACCATATTCGTTAACTTTTTTTTTAAACTAAAAGATTTAATATAGAAACCTGTACATTCTTTTCTAGATGCCTATCAATTATCTTAACTTTTCCTCACAGTTCCTCATCCCTAATTGTTTTGTGTCTTTTACTCTGGACATTCCCCAAGCTTTTCACAGCAGCAGTAGTGATCTATGAGGCAAGCTGAATGGAATCTCCCTTGTTTTTCCTTGTTGCAACAACTCTGTGGGACTGTCAAGGAGAAAATAAATATTTGTTACTTTTGGTAACAAAAAAGTATGTGTGACTCAGCAACACATGGGGAACAGATGTGTTGAGGAAGAATGGACTCCTGTCACTGAATGAGGGTATAAATACAGAAACATTAGGGCAGAGTGAGCAAGCATGCTTGCTGCTACTCAACTGTATTTAAGCTACACATATTAATATGTGTGTTTCTAATGTAAGAATGTTTCTGTTCTGTGTAGATGGCTATTTGATACAAACTTAAGTGAGCCAGGTAAAAGGAGAGCCCACCCTTTGCCCAACTACCATAGACAAAACAATCTAAACAGTGGGGTCCATGGGGTGTTGAAACACATGGAGGGCTGGAGAGGTCCACACCCTAATTTAGACATTGCTCAATTCTCAGCATTATTCAATCCAGGATATGAGAACCGAGCTTTTTCTTTGCCTGTGTTGGACAAATTGAACTCACTTTGACACTTTTCACAAAGGAGGATGCTGATCTCTAGTGTGTAAGTGAAAAAGACATTTTTGTTGGATTATAACCTTCCTTAGCAAGCAAGATGGTCATATTTTCTACCAGAGAAAATTCATCAGGGTTGGCAAGAATGCTGAATTTGGATAAACAATTCTAAGCATTCACTGGCTTACTCAGGAAACTTTGGACAAAATATGATTATGGTTGTATTAATTTCCCTAGAAATAATTTATATTAGATTTTGCAGGAATAATTTTAAAGCTTATATTTATATTTGCACAGTTATCTGGGAGATTTTTAATAATATCTATAGAATGCAACAGAAACCATCTTACCTCCATCTCTTACAACTTTTTAAATAAATACAATGTATAAAACTAACTTAAAAATGAGGCAGGGCAATTTCAGAGATTCTATTGAAATGGTCCTTCTTCCAGATTATTTTCTCCACATCAGAAAAATGGAGTGGACAAGCAAGAAGCAAAGGATGAAACCAGAAATATATTTCAAAAGAGAAAGTAGACTCTTGATGGCAGCAAGTTGTCACCCAAAGCTGGGCAAAATAGTAGTGACATCACAAAGCTCTGAACTCTCTATGGGTCCCTCTCCCAGACACAAAGCACCAGGTCTAGGTGCAGGTTCATATCTGATACCAACAGTACAAGCAAGTAGGGGAACCAAGAGAATCCTTGCCCCTACAGAGGCAGAAATAGGTTCAGTTGTCCAAGTTCAAGGAGCTCAGGTCCTCGGGTCTTCTCTCTTTGGAGTCTGTGCGCGGCTGACCACTAGGGTAGAGATTTATATAGACCCAAATAGTTCCTAACTGGTGGATACAAATAAGGAGAAAATCAGAGACCCATCAGGAGATCCTGTGAGACATCCAGAAGTCCAAAAGTACCCAGGTACCCGGTTGCCACAGCAACCTCAAAACCTTGCTGGGGTTTTAAAAATATGAGTGATCATTGAGTGACAGAATGTGAAGTGGGAGGGAAAGTTTCCCAATGGCTCTTCTATAACCACCCAGGACAAGCCCCTCACTTATAGTGTCTTTACTCACTGTTCTGGAACCTTCAGAGGAAAGTACATAAATCAGTGTTTTGTGATTTGTGCCTGAATTGGTTTTCCCATGGTGCTGCCTACTCTGATCACCACCATCCTTCCTTCCCCTCTCACTGTGACTAAAGCTCAATTGATTACCATCATCTTGAAGCCTAGAAACCAGCAGAACTCATTTTTATGTCTAATGCAACACTACCCCCCACCATTTAGAACAAAATCATACACAATGTATCTTTGTCAGATTATTTTAATAATTCAAATAGAGTTAGTATTGGAATAAAATTTTGAAGATTTTTCCTGAAACCCAAACCAGGATGGTATTTCTTTCAAGCCAACAGATGTTTACTTCAAGAAGTTTTCTTTAGTCATAATTAGAACCTATCCTAAAAATATTGAGATATCTGAATATTAAAAATGATACTAGGTTGTTATATCACACAGGGTTACTTGCCCTACCTCAGTTCCAAAGGACTTGCCTAACATGCCCAAAGCCCTAGGTTCAATCCCCAGTAATAGTAAATAAGAAGTGTTAGCTTCATGAAATAGGATCACTACTTTTGATGAAAATAAATTTATTTGAAGTTTATTTCAGATGTATTTGAAGGGTTTGACTATACCTGGACCTTGCATCCACAGGTGCTCTCCATATTGAAACCAGTCATTAACTGAAATATGGCTTTGGTATCTGTACTATACTGAAAAGTTGACAAAATGTCCCATATGGTGTCATTTTTTTTATAGAAAATGCTGATCACCTCTCATATTATTTAGGCAGGAATCTCTACAAGGCAGAATTGATTAGAGTGGCATTCTTTGCTTTTCTCCCCCCCCTCCATGTGTATTTCTTTTGACAAGATTGCTTATTCACTAAAAATTCCTTACACTTTGACCTCTTGTTTCAGAATGCCTTACTGATAGACAGAGGAGGGACAGCTCATTCGCAAAATGACCTAACTAAACTGCAATGTAAGGAAATCTGGGAGCCAATATTTGTCAACAGAAGTTATTATCTTTGCAAGGGGAGCTTTTGCTTTTCAGAGCCATGGATGATGGCATTTTATAACTTCTTTTTCCAAATGTTATAAAGTTAAGTTTAATAAGCCTTCCAGTAAACAGTCAAGAATAATTTCATTTTCATTTATTTCAGGGAAATAAAAGAGAAAACATTATTTTCTATAAAAGTAAGCTTTACCTCTTACATTTTACTGGTTTTGCACTCCATAATCTCTCAGCTCTCTCCTAATATCTTGAGTAAATTTCAGAGCTCCCATCACAATCCTCTTTTATTCTCTCTTCATTTATCTTAGGCACAAAACCCTACAAAAGACGATCTCTTTCTCATCACTTAGTGTTTTCATGTACAGCTCCCACTTCCTTATTTTCTGGAGAAAGAATAGCTTTCACTGAATAATAAAATATAAAATAATCACCCCTGTGCACATTCATTTTACAGTCTCACTTTTAAAAATATCAGCCCTAACCCAAAATTTTATCCATAACAATGTTAGTTTTATCTTCTCTTAGTTAATATCCATCTGCTTACTGCATTCTGTTAACCTGGATATTTTCTGTAGTTGATCTGTTCCTGACCCTTGCTGGCTTAGGCTCATGTTTCCCCTGGCACACCAATACTCTCAGGTGTATAGTGTGATCATCACAGTTTCCCTCTCTGTCAACACCTTTTTCCCAAACCAAGCTTTGTCTATGTTAAAGATTCCATAACTGTCACAATCATGGAAATGTCATGACATTCATGGATCAATAGAATCCTTTCCTGGAGAGGAGGAGAAATAGACGAACAAACCTTTCTAAAAACAAACGGTTTCTTTTAAAGGTTCATAGGATGAGTAAGAAGTGTCCATGAGTGTGATGTCAAGGAGAGGGTGTTGAATGAGAGCAGGTTGTCATGAGCACTGTAGGGTTTAGTAGCACACACCAGGAGAGACAGGGAATTCAATCCACGATACCTGCAAGACTCCTTCCTCAACAAGATATGCCTGTCACAGAGGCATGATGTGAAACATGACACACGGGAGAAATTGGACCAAGGAAGAGCTGGGCTTCTCAGTAGCCATTAAGTCTCTGCAATTTACTGGGTCATGACAACGTGCAATGAGGTGCTTTGTATGCGTCGTGCATGACAGGAAAGCTCAGCTCACTAAATGACTGCATTTCGGGTAATGATTTACAGTCAGGGGGCAGTTTTTGTGAATTTGAGGGAATGCAAGGATGCTGGAAAGAGTGCAGTGTCTCCAGAGAGGCAGACAGAAAACTAAAAAAGGATTTAGAAGTCCATGTCCTCCATGTCACCCTAGAGAAAAATAAGGGAAGGGATAGATTTTGTAACAAAGGCTGTGATATCAGAAGGATGAACAAAGCAATTTTCCAGTTATAGTTCAAAAATCATTAAAGCTGATGCTTAATAGGTATTTGAAATGAAGAAGGTAAGCAGAATGTCAAGGTCCTTTCAAAGAGCTTTGAAGATTATACAACAAATCACGGTTCCGGCAGCTTCTCAGACACTTGGCGGTCTAGAGAATTCACACAGCAACAAGGTACATGGTATTTCTCCATTTTTTCCTTTGAATAAAAGTACATATGAGCAGGAAGTTTACAGTATGTGTAGCAACAATGCTGCCTGATGGGGTCTTTAAGATTTACACATCTATAATAGAATGAAAATATATTAAACTAATAATTTCTATGAATTTTAATAAATACAACATATATATTTTAAATAATTAATAAAATCAAGTTTAACCAAAAAATATGACAAACAGCATTAGAATTCAAAAACTTGTTCTCACAAAGACTAAATTATTACTTTATATTTATATCATAAACATTATGAAATTTGTGATCTCTTATCCTATGTTTATGAGTATTGATGTGTTTCTCATAGAGTAAAGGAATAAATGAATACTATCATAAACAATTAAAATTAGCATTAGTTTTCTGAGATAATATATAGGCAGAAATTTTGCCATTATTTATTTCTTTAAATTTTTTGATGTTTGGGGGAAATTTCTAAAAGGTAAGTTTGCAATTTATATCTATATGAGTTATTTACTTTATTAATTATAAATGAAACTACAAATATTGTTTCATCATATTTAAAGCAAGGACACAAAGTGAAATATGGCTACAATTTTAGGCAAACATAAAAATTTTTATCTTTTGTGACATAATTTATCTTTTATCTTAACTTGTACTTTATATTTCTAGAATTCCCTACTTTTAAGGAACAAATTGGCCTACGTAGAAACTTTTGACTCAATTGGGAGTTAGATGGGAGGCAGTTGTCATTACCCAACGAAGGGCACTTTTTGTTGTTTGGATGATATTGTGGACATACGCAAAGGCCTGGTAGGTTGTTACTTGACTTCTGCTTTCTCTGTGGGGTAAGTAATCTTCTTCCTCTGCTCCCCAACAGTGGAAGTATACAAAACCTGAAATGTCATACATCTTCCCATGAGCTCCCTTGATGGCCCTCTGATAGTTTAATGGAATTGGTCTAGCAGACAACTTATGTGATCACCATGAGTCTCCATGTCACATTTCTGTTCTTTCCCAGCTTTTCTGACTAGAATGTGTGATGCAGTTGAAAGCATTGTAATCAACATTGGCTTTAGCATACCTAAATCAGAACAGACAGCTGATTTCTGGACAAATGTTTTCTGCCAAGATTGCCATTTTTACCCCATATTTTAAATTCTCAAACAATTTCATATTGCCATTTGATTCTAAATCACTATATGTGTAAATATTCTTAGAATTTCTCATTCACCAGGTTTGTAACCTTTCACTGAAAGCTATATGTAATTGAATATTTTGACATCATTCTACAATAGGTGGAACAGCATTGAACATTGCTTCACAGTGAATTTGAATCAGCCTATAACCCAAGCCCTTGTTTTATATACGAGAGTCTTCTACTCTTGCTCAATTAATAAAGGAAGCATCATTTTGTCAGCCATTGTCCAACCTCTCAAAACCATAAGTGTAAATTAAGAATTCTGTCCTTTGGACACATGTATCATTTGTCTGAAAGAGGAAACAATTCCGAAAAACCCAGTCATATTCCTTAGATTTTGTTGAATTTGATGTTTATCTTTGTCACATTGTGCATGCCTTGAACTACAAGAAAGCTAGACCCTTCAGTGTGATAAATTGGGTATAGGTTTTACAGTACAGAGGGAGCTTCATCAATACTTCAACTGAAGCATTGTTATTGATGAGAGTGGTTTTCCTTCCTACAGGAACATATTCTGTTGTCACATCATCAGGAGATGTGGTACTGATGCTTTTGTGTGGTTAAGAGTATCATCGATGACTTCAGCTCCAAGATAATTCCTAAGCCCTAAGACAATATTATTGGAAATTTCTGAAAGGTCATGTCATAATGTTAGGTAGGTCTTAATCAAAGTTTTCTTGAAACAAATAATACATTCTATGGCTATAGTATGATTAATAAAAATCTGCTTACTGTTAATTAAAAGTCTTTTTAGACTACAAATCTTTTGGGAACTGTGGAGACATGCGATTCCATCTTCAATAATGTAAAGCTCTTCTTCTGAGGAATTAGAGAGACAGAAAATGACACTTAAGTGCTGGTGTACTTTTCACCCCCAATTTGCAATTTCCTAAATCCAACTCATCTGCAAGTGTTTTACAAAAGTACAAAATACCAGTTCTTCCAAATCATATGTAATCTGTTTTCCTTTGGTTTCTCAAAGAAGTAATTTGATTTTTAAATTTTTCCTATGAGTTATGATTTAGTTTTATGGATTAAATTGTGTATTCTTTTTTCTGAACAGCAGAATGCTTTGAAGTGAGTATAATATGTGCATGCATACCAGAATGAGTGCATTTACCTAATTGACCTATGTTACCCTCTCAAATATTTTTGTTTAAGATACTTCACTTTGATTCTATGCAGTTCTAGAGAATATAGGATAACACTGTCATTAACTATAGCTACCACATCCAAAAAAACTTTTGTGCTCACTTCAGCAGCACAAATACTAAAATTGGAACAATGCAGAAAAGATTAGCATGGCCCTTGCGCAAGGATGACATGCAGATTCGTGAAGCGCTCCATATTTTTATGATAGAAGTAACCCAAAAAGAAGTTTTAGAAAACAAAAACCATATTGAAATAATAAGAATGTCCCTAGAATCTATCACCAATAAAATCAATCACTGGGAAAAGAGAACATCAGACATGGAAGACAAAACAGAGGAGAATATGAGAGAAATCAGAAACTTGACAAATTTCAAAAGAGCAAATGAACAAGACTTGAGGGAAATGAGGGATACCATAAAAAGACCTAATATCGGGATCATGGAGATCCCAGAAGGCGAAGAAAACCAGGCTAGGGGCATAGAAAATATCTTCAACAGAATTATTCAAGAACACATTCCTTACCTGGCAAGTGATAAGCCTGTACATCTAAAAGAGATATGCAGGACCTTAAACAAATTGGATCAAAGGAGGAACTCTCCAAGACATATCTTAATTATAACGCCAAACATTGAGGGTAAAGAGAGAGTACTTAGAGCAGTGAGAGAAAGGGACTCATCATTTACAAGGGCAAACCCATCAGACTCACCTCAGACTTCTCCATAGAAACTTTAAAAGCCAGAAGAGGTTGGAATAAAGCAATTCTAGGCCTAAAGAAGTACAGATTCCAACCTAGACTACTGTACCCAGCAAAGTTGTCCATCATAATAGATGGAGAAATGAAAGTATTCCATGAAATCAACCAGCGCTACAATTACTTGAACACAAAGCCAAACCTTCATAAGATACTATATGAGATATCCATGCAGATGAAACAAACAACCAACCTCAGGAAAGGATCAGAGAACAAGTAAGGTAACACCAAAGCGATAACAACAATAGCTCAGATAACAACCCCCATAGTCTCTCCAACATGGCAAGGCTTAAAGCAAACCTCACAGTTATAACTTTGAATGTAAATGGTCTCAACTTTCTTATAAAAAGACACAGGATAGCAGGTTGGATCAGATAAATGGACCCTTCCATCTGTTGCCTTCAAGAACACACCTTATCACTAAAGACATCAACCTACTGAAAGTAAAAGGATGGAAAACAATTTTCCAGGCATGTGGAAATAATAAAAAAGCAGGTGTACCTACTCTAATATCTGACAAAATAGACTTTAAACCGAAATTAATAAAACAGGACGATGATGGCCACTTCCTACTCGTCAAGGGAACAATCCAACAAGAAGACATCACATTATTAAATATGTATGCACCAAATGCAACGGCCCCTCAGTTCATAAAGCATAAATTACTCAAAAGCAAAGCAGATATAAACACCAACACCATCATAGTAGGAGATTTTAACACTCCACTGTCATCCCTAGACAAATCGTCCAAACAAAAGATAAGCAGAGAAATAAAGTTGCTAAACAGTACTACAGATAAGCTAGGGATAACAGACATTTACAGAACATTCAACCCCAAGGACACAGATTAAACATTCTTCTCAGCAGCACATGGAACCTTCTCCAAAATTGATCACGTACAAGGCCATAAATCATTCCTCAACAAATTTAGGAAGAACTATGTAATCCCCTGCATCATATCAGACCACAACACATTAAAGCTAGAATTTAACAATGGGAGAAAATCCAAAAATTTCAACAGATTTTGGCGACTGAACAACTCACTCATGAACAATAAATGGGTCAAACAAGAAATCAGACAGGAAATTCGGAATTTCCTAGAAATAAATGATAATGAGGACTCAACCTATCTGAACTTGTGGGACACAATGAAGGCTGTCCTAAGGGGGAAATTCATTGCACTAAATGCCTTCATAATAAAGACAGAGAGGTCTCAATAAACCATCTAACAGCACACCTAAGGTTGTTAGAAGACATGGAAAAGTCCAACCTTAGGAGCTCAAGACACAAGGAAATAATTAAGATGACAGCTGAGATTAGTGACTTGGAAACAAAGAAAACAATTTAAAAAATAGACAAATCAAAGAGTTGGTTCTTCGAATAAGTCAATAAGATCGACAAACCCCTGGCTAATCTAATCAAATGAGAACAGAGAAGGCCCAAATCAACAAATACAGATATGACAAGGGTGAGGTCACAACAGATCCCGAAGAGATTGGAAGTATCAGCAGATCATACTTCCAAAACCTCTACTCCACAAACTTAGAGAACCTGGAAGAAATGGATAAATTTCTGGACACCTGCCAACTACCAAAGCTCAGCCAAGAGCAGATAAATATGCTAAATAAACCTATCATAATCACAGAATTTGAATCTGTAATCAAGAACTTCCCCAAAATAAAAATCCCAGATCCAGATGGTTTCTCAGCTGAATTCTACGAAACTGTCATCATAGAACAGAAATCTCTCCTTTTGAAGCTTGTTAGAGGCATAGAAAAAGAGGGTAAGCTCCCAAACTCCTTCTATGAACCTAGCATTGCCCTAATTCCCAAACTAGGCAAAGATGAAATAAGAAAACTACAGACCCATATCCCTGATGAACTTGGATGCAAAAATCATAAGCAAAATTCTAGCAAACCAAATACAAAGCGACATCAAGACTATTATTCACCCTGACCAAATTGGCTTCATCCCAGGGATGCAGAGATGGTTCAACATATGCAAATTGATAAATATAACTCACCACATTAATAGATTAAATCACAAAAACCACATGGTCATCTCAATAGATACAGAGAAGACCTTTAAAAAAATTCAATACCACTTCATGTTCAAAACCTTGGAAAGAATAGGCATAGATGGCTTATACCTCAATATGATAAAGATAACATACAGATCTCATAAAGCACAAATCATTCCCAATGGGGAATAATCAAGGAGTTCCCACTAAATTGAGGAACAAGACAGGGGTATCCACTCTCACCACTACTCTTTAATATAGTGCTTGAAGTTCTAGCCCAAGCAATAAGACAATAGAATAACATAAAAGGGATACAAATCAGAAAGGAAGAAATTAAACTATTCCTCTTTGCAGATGACATGATCCTATATATATCAGACCTAAAGAACAGTATCAGTAAACTCCTGAAGGTAATCAATGTCTTCAACTGATTGGCAGGATACAAAATTAACTCACAAAAATCAGTAGCCTTTCTATATACAGAAGACAAACATTTGAAAAAATATATCAATGAAACTGTCCCATTTTCTATAATCTCAAAGAAAACCAAACACCTTGGTATATCACTAACCAAGGTAGTGAAAGACTAATAAAAGGAAAATATTGAAATACTCAAGAAGGAAATAGAGGAGGATGTGATAAAATGAAAAGACATTCCATGCTCATGGGTAGGGAGAATCAATATAGTAAAAATGGCAATCCAGCCAAAAGCTATCCAAAGATTGAATGCAATGCCAATAAAAATCCCAACCTCCTTCTTCACAGACATAGAAAAAAATAATCTCAAATTTTTTTTTGGTAGGACAAAAGACCTCAAATAGCTAATACTATATTAAGCAAAAAAACTTACACAGGAAGTATCACCATACCTGACTTTAAAATATATACAAACTCATAGTAAATAAAACAGCATGGTACTGGCAGAAAAACAGACAGACCAGTGGAATAGAATTGAAGACCCAGCCTTTAATGCAAGTAATTTCAGTTACTTGGTCTTGACAAGGGAGCCAACAATGTATGATGGGCTAAAGATAGCATCTTCAACAAATGGTGCTGGACAAATTGGATAAACATGTGAAAAAAAATGAAAATAGATCCACTCCTTTCACTATGCACAAAGATCAACTCCAAATGGATCTGAGACCTCAATATTAACCATGTAAACCTAAACACCCTGGAAGAAAAAAATAGGAGGAATCCTACATGAGATAGGAGTATGGAATAACTGCCTGAGCAAATCCCCAGTCGCCCAGGAAGTGCAACAGTCACTTAACCAATGTGACCTGATCAGGCTCAAAAGCTTCTGTACAGACAGAAAACACCACACTCGGAGCCAATAGTACCCTATCAAATTGGAAGATGATTTTTGTCAGCTACAAATCAGACAGAGGCCTAATTTCCAGAACCTACAGAGAGCTCAAAAAAATAATAACAAAAACACAAACTGCCCCCTCAAAAAATGAGGCACTGATCTCAACAGAGAATTCACAGAGGAAGAAACTCATATGGTCTTCACTCATATGGGAATGTGCTCAACATCCTTAAGAATATAAGGGAAATACAAATAAAAACCACAGTGAGATTCCACCTTACTCCAGTCAGAATGGCAATCTTAAAGAAAACCAACAATAATTGCTGGTGAGGATGCGGGGAAAAGGAACCCTCATTCACTGCTGATGGGATTGCAAATTTGTTCAACCACTTTAGAAAGTACTGTGAAGACCTCTCAACAGAATGGACATTGATTCTACCAATGGACCCAGCTGTCCCTCTACTAGGCATCTACCCGCAAGATGTCACATCTCAGGATAGAGACATTTGTGTAACTTTGTTTATAGCAGCTCAATTCATAATAGCCAAGAATTGGAAACAACCAAAATGCCCTACCATGGAGGAATGGATAACAAAGCTTTGGTATATTTACACGATGCAATTCTATTCAGCTGAAAGGAAAAATGACATATAGTAATTTAGGGAAAAATGGTCTGACTTGGAACTAAGCGATCTCTCAAAAGAACAGACACAACCTAAAGCTGAAGTCCAGAGACCCCTAAATTCTTAACAGTAAAGCAGTCTTAATACTCACCCACCACGACTCAGGGAACTGAGGGGAAGAGGGGGCGGATAGATTGTGAAAGCCGTGGTGGGGGAGAATATCCAGAGACACGGCCCAGAACAGTAACAACATTCTAGGACAGGTGGAACCAGGCTGACTCCTAGGCTATCCGTGGTCCCCAGCCCCAAGGACTGATCCAGGAGAAACCCTACATGAGATAGGAGGATATCTCACCGAGGAGGATATCCAGCTGATGAGGGATAGACAAGTGGGGCAATGAGGAACTGGGGATAACAGCTAAATAATGTAACTCATTATGGGCAATAAAAATTAATTTTTTTTTTAAAAAAAAGGCTCTTGAAGGAATTCCTTCTCCCAGAAATACTGGGTCATGTGAGTAACTATGTCTCTCCTCCCCATTCCCACAGACCTTTTCAGAGTTTATAGATTCTCTAATTCTATGTGATTAACATTATCAACTCCACAAATGAGCAAGTTCATGCAATATTTGTCTTTCTGTGCTTGGCTTATCTCACTTAACATAAAGCCTGCTAGGTATATTCATGTTGTTATAAATAGCAAGTGAGCCTTTTCAATTCATATTTTATAGATATATATTTCTCATTGCTTGTATTAGATTCAGCACAGGACAAGAGCTCAATATATAACCATAAACTTCTGTACTAACTGAAGGATGAGAAATACTTAAAGGAAGAGCACATCTTCTGAAGAGTTTATTTTATAGTTCGTTTTGATAGCATAGTTTTCCCAATTTCACTTTGAATAATTAGCCTGTGAAGTTTAAAACAATATAAAATTATGAAATCTTTATATTGTAATTATTAGTTCTTATTTTAAACTATTTCCCAATAATTGAAAAAATATAAAGAATAATATAATGCAAATTGATATCAATAATAATTTCTCCATTTCCTTAATATTAAGATAACTCCTCATACCACTTTAGAAAAACTGGAGGAACTATTTTTGAATTGCATAAAGAAAGATGAAAGAAAATATATTACAGAAAAATTTTATAGAATATGTGATTCATAACATCCAAGATTTGATCAAAGATATGAATATACCTTTAGAGTTTATTTATATGTAACTTTGGAAAATAATAAAATTATATCTTTAAAGATAGAAAAAAATATTAATAGAAAAGGGAAGAAGTCTCTAGAAGAATATATGCATATAATTCAGATATTGTAATTTCTAGATAAGAATTTTAAAATAGTACTTAAACATTCAAATGTGGGAAACATAAAGGTTATTCCATAATTGAAATATGTACACAAAACTCAATCACGCAATTCAACAATAGGCAGTTGATAATAATAATGATAATTCGAGGATTAATCAGTGGAAAATTTCAAGGTACTATTAAGAAGAATAAAAATAAAGCAAAACCTGCACAGTATAAAAACACATGAACCAACTCAAAAGCCTTAACATAATTGTAATCAAAATTCTAGAAAGAAACATGAGAGACAATGTGTCAGGAGTAGTATTCAGGAAATGAATGCTTCAGAATCCTTGAGATTTGTTCACAGGCACAAACCCACCTGTGATGGTTAACTTCTGCATAAATTTAACATAATACCCACAGGAGAGAAAAACAACTTAAAGGAGGAAAGATTTACTTTGGCTCATGTCCTTAGTAATTTGGTTATATTCCTAATGGCCTGAGGTAAGGCAGAGCATGGACAGCAAGAGCATGTGGCTGAGGAGGCTGCACACCTCAGCTTGCCAGGGAGCAGAGAAGGGAGGGAAGCAGGCACCAAATATGTCTTGCAAAGTCAAAGTTTATTGTCCGAAATCCTTGTCCCAGAGACATAGACATACTTTCTCTAATTGTTCCAAGCTCCTGGAGTTTTGGTCACCTCCCTTTCGATACATCAGGTGGAGACCAAGCTTTTTGATATAATAGAGGACTTAAAATCTGAATCATAGCAATACCATTTCAAATCACTCAGAAAATCTAAGCCCTGACAAATGGAAAGAAAATCTTAAAACACTTCATAATGAGACTGACGAGAACCAAAGATGCCTTCAGAAAAAAAAAAAAAAAGACAGATTGCTTGTTAATTTAAAACATGCAAAACTTTCCTGGTAGAAGAAATGAGGAAGGTTAGAACAATTAAATATTTATAGAAAATAGCTATCAGCTAAAATTTATATGCCCAAATATATTTTCCTTAAAGTGGTTAAAATGATTTTTAAATAAAATTTTAAGTAATTTGTTACCAGCAGAACTTTACTAAAGGATAAAGGCTAAAGAGAAAGAGAAAATGATCCCAGGTAGAAATACAGCAATAATGTAAGCTAGCCATAATTAAACTCATAAATGAATGATTCTATTGCTTGTTAAATGGAATTCAATACAGAACAATTCAAGTTATTTGTCTATTTCACCTGCAATAGAAAGTACTATAATGCCAAAGAATTTACCAGAATGTAAAACTTCAAATACCTGGTGTCATGGTTTGATCCAGGTGTCCCCCACAAACGAATGTATTCTGAATGCTCAATCCCCAGCTGATGGCAGTTCTGGAATTAGAACCTTACGAGAGCTGTGTTGTTTGGGGCCGGCTTATGGGGGTTATAAACCAGCTTCCCCTTGCCAGTGTTTGACACACCTTCCTGCCATTGCTTGCAGTTCTACGGTGGAGGTGATGTCCACCCTTCTGATCCTGCCATCATCTTCCTTGCCAGGATGGAGTCTCCCCTCCCCTCGATTCTGTAAGCCTAATAAGCCCATTCCTCCACAAGCCACTTTTGTTTGGTTTTTTTCTGTGCAGCAACTAGAAAGCTGACTAAAACACCTGGATATGTGTCTGACAAATATAATAGAGAACTGTATATTGAAAAACTAGGGGCAGTAGCCAAGAGAAAAAAATAAAATCCAAGTATATAAAGGAATATATATATATATATGTGTATATATATATATATATATATATATATATATATATATATATATATATATATATATATTGTTTTGGAAAAAAATCCTACTTAATTATTTTTCTTCTACCATAAATGAATTATTGTTTTTAGAATGTGTAATGCTCCCATAGCCTCATGTGTTTGTAATTAAGCCTCACACTTAATCACAAGTTTGTGGAGACTTTGGGAGGTAGTCCCTTGCTAGAGAAAGTATGTTCCTGGGAGCAGACCTTAAAGTGATATAATCCAGGCCTTGGTTCCCCTCTTAGCTCACTCTCTAACTTCCTGTTGCTTTGGGGACATGATACCTGGCTGACTCCTGGTATGCTTTCCTAACTATGATGAAGCTCCCCTGAAAACTGCAAGCCAAAGCAAACTCTTTTATTCCATGAGTTTTCTTGTGGCTGGTTGTTTTGTCCCCCTGATGAGAAGTAACTGATGCATTCATACAAATTTGAAATGATCCCCTGTGATGGTTAATATTGGGGATCTATTTGACAAAAAATTCAAAATCACCCTAGATACATATCTCTAGGTCTGTCTTTGAGGAATTCTCTGGATTAAGATAGTTGAGAGGTTAAGACCTGTCTCAATGTGGGCAGCGCTAGTTAACTCATCAAAGCAAATGAAAACCCAACAAAAGCAGAATGTGACATCATTAAGGCAGGGATGTGCATGCAGCTTAACACTGGAGGGATTGCAAAAGGTCCAGACATAGGGAGAGGGAGAGTCAAGAAAAAATACAGCCTATTTTATTTTTCCTATTTGGAAATTTGTGTGCTTTTTCAACACAGGAACAAGAAGATATATAATTTGGGGGAAAGAAAAAACCTTAAAATTAACATACTATAATATCTAAAATATGACTAAGCAAGTGTATGAGCAAAATTGGGGGAAACAGTTTGATTAGGTGAATTTTAGAAAGAAAAAAAAAGGTTCTATTTTCAGTAATGCAGTGTTAGATGTCTAACAAACAGCTTTGCATTTGGTGGTCCCTTGATGTGGGAAAATCTGGTAACTTCCCAAGGAGAATCTTGTGACAGACTGAGCTGAAGCCAGAATGCTGTGTCCTTCTAGTCACAATCCCCCTTACCTTGGAATGTTTTATAATAAAGAAATAAAACTAATATGCATATGCTTTCATTAATCAAGAAAGAAAATTTCATTAAGGTTGTCTAAAATACTGCTTGGATTTTCTTCACCTACTAACTGTACCAACCATAGAGGGGGATAACCAAAGAAACCACTTGCGTGCCAAGAGGGACATTAAACTATTATATACTGACACTCATGAATTCACTGGAGTTATCATCAAAAGATGTCTTAATGGCCTCATTTCTGTATGCTTGATATCTGTAACCCTTATCTGAATTTTCATTATTGGACTGACTTGATCCTTGGTAAATATTTCTGAAGCTATTTCTCCTTCCCATCCCTTCCCATCTGGGAATATAATCCAATGTTTAGGACAGCATCTCCCACACTAAAAGTGCTTTTTAAATTTCAGGGTAGAAAGAAAAGTCTATTTCCAACATTTTTGGAAAGAAAATCATATTCCCCAAGCGCCCATGGAGAAACTAGGTTTCCCAGTACTACTTGATGAGGGCCTTGGATATCAATTTGTATTTTAGAGAACTGACATTCTGATTGATCCTGACTGTCTCCTCTTGGGCTTGTCTGCTTCTTGGTTCTCCTAAGCATGATGAGGATATTCATTCCAAGTCTTCTTATGAATTTGGAAAGCTTCGCTTTTCCCCCTTGGCTCCAGGGATCAAATTTAAATGCAGTTTCAACCTCTTGCTGCACGGAGAGCCTACAGGACACATTCTGTCTTCTCCATGGAGAACAGGCTTTTCAAGCATGAGGAGGACAACCTAAGGGGGTTGGTGGTTGCTGGGATGGGCCAGCTTGCCTCAGCCCTTATTGCAGGCATGTTAATTCAGGCTTAGTTATTCTGTACCTTGAAGGCCTGCTCTTTAGAAATTAAATTGGCTGGACATAAATGACACCGAGGTTGTTTCTGAAGCTTCGCCTAGAATGTGAGCAGAGTTGAGAACAAGATCTTCAGCTTAGCCTGAGAAGCTGCCTTTGCCCTGGAGAAGTAGAACCCTTGGTACTTGTGTTTAGCTTTGCAGTGTGTCAAATTGCTGTCATGGCAAAAGATTATTTTCGGAATATTTTAGATCTTTAAGCTACTGCCTTTTGGGGGAAGGACTTATCTCAAAACTAGCTTGCCAATTTTTTTTAGATAAATTTTGCAGGTCCAAAGTTGTATTTTATTGTAAATAATCCAATCACTGGTATATTAAATTGCTTCCTCTGTTTGGATTGGTATTCACAACAAAGTGTATTAAATATAAAACTATCCTAAGACAACCAGCTTTGACCTGTAAAAAATGGCATTTTCTCACGACTCAATATAATGGCTTTGTTTTAAAACCACTTAAATAAGTTCCTTTTTGTCATTCTAGGTATTATATCCACCAGATTCATGATCTGTTGTGCTCACCATGAACAGTTGGAGCACTGAATCATCTCAAAACTCCCTTCTCAGATTCCTAGAGATTTCAAGTGTCTTTGTGCTGTGAGTGACGACAACCTGTAGAGCAGAGGGCATCCAGTCTTTATTCTTTTCTTCATACATCCTTAGGATCACTATTCCTTCACTTTTCTACATTCTTCCTTTAACGAAAAGGCCTATTTTGTCCAGTTATATTATTATTATAATTATTATTATTATTATTACTATTATTGTTATTATTATTTTGTGTGTATATGTAGATAATGTGGTATGGAGAAGCTTGTGTGGTGTTTGTATGTGTGGTGTATCCATGTGTAAGTTTTCTTATGGCACTACATGTCTTCTCCTGCTGCAGGAGACAATCACCTTCAGTGACCAGAGCAGAGTATCAAGTGTTCTGCTCCACCACCTCTCCAACCATGTTTATTAGCATTGGAGTCTCTTACTGACCAGAGTCTACTATAGCTCCTACATCAGGGAAATTCCTAGTCTCTGTTCCCCTTTGTGGAATTAAAGTGACCTACACACCACATGTGTTTATTTACGGGGTTCTCATGCCTTCATAGGAAGCACATTTACCACTGAGCCCTCTCTCCTGCTCCATCCCATCGAGTTAAACCGTATCTTGTATTGAATAAGGAAAAGTAATCTTTAAAGTCTCACTTGGACAGAACTCTGAAAAAGAGTTTTCCACCCGATAAAGCTTAGAATAAATGAGCAAATGGTGCCTCAGCCTACTTCATTGTGAACTATCTATCACCACGTAAGAAGAACTATTTTGTAACATCATAGCTTTAATCATGGTACCTAATGCTTCTTAGCATTGTTTCGGTGAATTGGATATCTACCTCATAAACCCAATGCAATGATTACATATCAAATAGATAATCCTTATAACTAACATTATTTTGTAATTTACAAAATTTCATTTCTTTAGAATGCATTACAAAGAGAGAGCCAGGCAACTCCATACTGTCCAGTGTTTTCCTGCAATTGACACATGTAATTAACGAGGGAACTTATGACAAGATTTATCTTCCCTACTCTTTCCACTGGAAGGCTGACTCCCCTGACTACCTGAGTGGTCTCACTGTGGTCTGTGATGGTCCTGTTTCCTACACTTGTCACTTCCCAGAGAATTCTTGGGAAAAAAAGAAGTAAAAGTGGGCTATGACATTATGGAAAGAAAATGCCAAAATTACTTTAAGAGCATTGGTTCAAAATTCTTGAACACTTTATCCAGAATCATGCATACTCCCTCTATGTAAGCCCAATAAACGGAACTGGTAGTTTTAAATATTCTTAGCATTTTTAAAGTGCTAAAGTAGGGTTGAAATAAGTGCAGATTTGCATCTGTATGGTTATGGGGGTGTCCAAGTTTCATCTGAATGTCTTCCTGTGGGGAATTAAAAACAAATAGAAACAGTGAATAATCTAAACCAGTGACTTTGATTACAGGATGTTTAACTTGTGGTAGTAGATTTTATTAATTTGATATTATGAGTCCCTAGAAAGAGCCCTATGCTCTGCTCAAGCAGATATTTTCTCTTGCTTGTTCTTTTCCCTATCTGCATTTATTTGTGCTTCCTTTCTGAAACCCTTCACACAAAGAGCTGAGAGACCTCTGCCAGCTCTCTAGAAACTGTCCTGACACACAGAATCCCGGTGGCATGTCTCTAGGAAGCTGAGGTGTGATGGCTGATGGCTGACCTGGGTGCAGACACTGCTAAGGAGCCCCAAGGACTCCCAAAAAGGGGTAATTTGTTGTTCCTAATGAACTAGTTTCTTTGTGCAGTATTTCCTCAGTGACCAACCTGCAGGGCTTGGGAAAAGTTCTGATTTCTTTGGCAACACAAAGTAAGTTACAAAAAGCTTCCTAATAAAAATAATAGGAATGGAAATATCCTAAATATATAATGGTTATTATCCAAGCCATACACTTTTTTTTCCTGCAGTTTTTTGTTTTCTCAGACGTTGAGAGAAGCTGAAGAAAATTAGTTTCAACTCAAGGTCTATGCATAATGTGTACTTTATACATGTTAACTATGACTCTGCTAGAGGCACACTTTAAACTGAGGTAGATTTCTATGTTTGGTGTCATGACAAAGCAGATAGTGAGCTTTTATGTACTTTTTCTCTCACAATGATAGACTGTGGTTAAAATCCTCTTGTCAGATGAACTTTGACATGATATTAATGCTCTCCAAGCACTCTTTCCCTAAGAAGTAGAGCAGTTGTCTCACTGAAGCAATGTTTCCAGGGCATAGCTATTAATTTGCTGACAATCAATTTTGAAAGACTCTGTAATGTTAATTCCATTTTGTGTTATTGCATGCATTCCTTACATTACAGAAGCAACTGGAGAACATCCAATTGTGTAGGATGCAATCATTTCACTAACAGGATTAATATATATATATATATAATCAAAAACATATATTAATATATAATTAATATATATTTATATATTAATTCTATTAGTCAAATTATTACATTATTTATATATGAGATGGCACATTTATATATTTATGGCACAGAAATGAAATTCTTAGATGAAGACTATTTCTAGCAAAATCCATTGTGCTTTCAAAAATATATCCTTTGACCAAAAGCTATAACTCATTTGCACTTTTATTTACTTAGCCAATCTGCTTCATTTTATATTGATTATCTTATGCTCATAGAATAGAAATATTCCTTTGGAGATTTTTTCCTTAACTGTTATTCAGTAGGCGCTCCTTTTGCTATTGCTGATCCCATTTTGCTAGTGATGTATTAGGTATTTCCAGATATTTGTAGATAGCTCAGTGGTGCACAGTACATTTGGGAGAGAAAGACAATAGGGTATCAACACATATCCTTTGATTGTTAAGTTTTTTTTTTTTTGTCAAATTTACCTTTTAGCAATCCATAGTAATGTTGAGTGTTGTGTAGCAGATTTCCCCTGAATTGAAGAGAGAAAGGAGGCTCAGGGGATTCAGGAAGTCATGTTAGCTAGAAACAAACATCCCTTCCTGGGTGGTGCAGGAAGGAAATTCAAGAGACTCAGGAAGTCAACAAGTCTGGGAAAGGGTTGTAAAATTGTGCCCGAAGGCTAAATAAAGGGGAAGGAAATCTCTCTTTTCCTGCATGTTTGCTGGTGTGTATGTGTGGGGTGGGAGGGTATTGGCGATAGATTTTCTCTCTCTCTGTGCTTGGACTTGTGAAATGGCACCAGCTTCTTTCACACTTATGGGACTTCCCCGGGATTTGTAACTTCAATAAATCCCTTCCTCCTATAACTGTGTCTGGTTTGGAGGCCCATCCCAGTAGTGTGTGGCTGACTATGACATATACTTTATAAGAGTGGAATTATTTATTCTACTGCATGTTTTCCAGATACTAATAGTAAGTACTGAACAAAGTGAAGATCATTTATTGAATTGTTTTGGTTAAAAGGACATTCTTACATCTTTAGAGTCTCTATGGCTATCACACTTGGAAAAATGGTATACTCAGGAGCAGAGGTGTGAAGTTTAAGGTGATGAGGAGGGAAATAATTTAAGAATGATTTGTGGAAATGTACTGTTATGGAGGGAGTGATAAAAGGAAGATGACTTTATTATTGGAGATGTTGGATGGATATACATAATAGAAAATTTTGTTTTTGACATGCAGGTAGGCTGAATTATAGTCACTAAGTTAGTTAAGAAATTGCAATTAAAAAATTAATTGAACTTACAAATAATAGATATAGCAGAAAGAAATGGGAAGATAAGCATGCTTATGGATGGTTTTCATACTTTCATTAAATCCCATTAAGAAATGTTAATAAAAATGGGTCAGTTATTTTGGTATTTGGTATTCTAGATCTAGGTCTTAAACCAACTCCCAATGGGCATTCCACATACTTTCCTAAATTCTGTATCACTAAACAATAATAGACCTTATGTGGTTAAGGAACAGGACAAAGTTGCAAAGGTTTTTGGTTGATTTGGAAGGAACCCTGACATTAATGTTTCATTTATGATACCAATTCCCACACCTGTACAATGCTAATATCTAGGAGAGAGAAACACATTTAAACTGTATTTGAAAGCATTCTATTAAGCATGATGTTTATTAATAAACAAATAATCGGATGGAAATACCTGAGCATATTATATATAATAGTTGATACATTGATTGTAGAGTTGACTCCCAGGCTGTGAAGGTTGGGGCATTGCTATGGTCCTTGATGAGTACACCTGAGACATCAATGATATTCATGACTTGGTTTGTTCTTTTGTTACTCTATGGATAAGCTATCTCTTCAAAGCTATCTGTTTTAGAGTTAACTAATCTCATATAAATGCAAATTTACCATCTGTTGTCATCAACCTTTCTCTTTGCTGCTCAGAAAAGAACTCAACCAATGGCAGCTTGAGGGAGGAATTGGTTTATTTTGCCTTACAGACTAGAGGGAAGACTCCATTCTGGCAGGGAAAATGATGGCATGAGCAAAGGGGTGGACATCACCTCTGCCACAGCACTGCAAAGAGTGGCAGGAAGGTGTGCCAAACACTTGCAAGGGGAAACTGGTTTATAACCTCATAAGCCCGCCCCCAACAACACAGCTCCATCGAGGTTGTAATACCCAAACTGCCATTAGATGGGGATTGATCATTCATTCATAACACATTTGTTTGTGGGGGACACCTGGATCAAACCATGACACATGCAGAAGATAGTAACACCTTTAACATCAGTCTACTGGCTTGTGTGTCTCTAAGCTTTCCTCTCCAGAGGAATAAATGAGGACTATTAATAAAATGTAAATTTCATGGTAGTCTTTGATTTTGGCAATGCCCACTCAAAACATTTTTACAATTAATTAAATCTTCATTCAGAAATACTTGCTTCAAGTTTTGCTGCCAAATTTTTGTTTGTTTTAAATAATGGTTAAATAAAGATTATTCGTGATCTAGGAAGATGTTTTAAAAACACTTTCGGTTGTAGTCAGCTTTCTAGTTGCTGTGCAGAAAGAACCCAAACAATAGTGGCTTGTGGAGGAATGGGTTTATTAGGCTTATGGAATTGAGGGGAGACTCTATCATGGCAGGGAAAATGATGGCATGAGCAGAGGGTGGACATCACTACCACCACAGTATTGCAAACAGCGGCAAGAAGGTGTGCCAAACACTGGTAAGGGAATCTGGTTTATAACCCCCATAAACCTGCCACCAACAACACAGTTGTAGGGAGGTTCTAATACCCAAACTGCCATCAGCTGAGGAAGAGACATTCAGAACAAATTCATTTGTTTGTCGGGGACACCTGCATAAAACCATGATACTTTAAAAGACAAATTTTATAAGTATTCCCTGCCTACATGCTCTAATCTATAATATTAAAATATTTTTACCTCTGGAAAGATCACCCTAAGGATAGATGGTTAAGGGTGTTGACTATATAGGACCTCTAGTGATTTGATTCCATCTTTGGGATGTGGGAGGCCTGTGGGTATGGGTGAAAGCATTTTAACTCTGTGTAGATTTTCTTTGCCAATAGAATTGTATGACAAGTGTGAAAATAATATTGCAATTGTTTCCTACTTATAAACATCCAAGAAGTACAGGAGACACCTGAAAATCTTTACAAGAAAATTTTATTTCTAGAGATCTAAAATTTAGGATAATGGGATGTGATGCTTAATTTTTGTGGTCAACTTGACCTTTCAAGTAATCTTGGGTGGGTCTCTGAGGATGTTTACAGGAAGGCAGCCTCTCAGCAAGGGCCAAGGTGTAAGGAAGCTCAAAGGAGCTAGAAGTAAACATCCTTTCCTGTGTGGGCAGTGCAGGAAGGAAATTCCAAAGACTCAGGAAGCCGTTAAGTCTGGGGAAGGGCTACAAGACCTCACCCTAAGCCTATATAAAGGAGAAGAAATTCTCTTTGGCCCTTCTGCCTGTTTGCTGTTCCATGTGTATGGTGTTGGTGATGGGTTTCTCTCTCTGCTCGGACCTGTGAAAGGGGAACAGCCTCTTTTTCATTCTGGAACTTCCCCTGTATCTATAGCTACAAATAAATCCTTTCCTCCCAAAAACTGTGCCTGGTATGGAGATTCATCCCAGCGGCGTGTGGCTGACTGCAACGTGGGGGATTAAGGTGTAGGTGGTAAAGTGCTTGCTGGACATGCAGGAGCACCTAAGGTCTTTGTAATTGATAATTTGTATATATATAGAGAGAGGGTAACAGGATGGTGAGACAAGAGAAAGTATAAGAAAGGACATACTGGGGATTTAATATATTATTACAAGAATAGAAATAAAATATTTAAAAAGGTTACAAAACAGATTAGGGAAAAATCTCAATTATTCAGAAATATTTTTGCATTTATTTAATCTTTTGAAAATATCTATACATGTTTGATGGAAGAGTATTCTATTTCCTTCATTTTCATATTTTCAAAATACTTATTGATGAATTATATAACATTGTAAGTAATTTAAAGACTGTCTATTGCCATGAATTCATTTTGCAGAGAATTCAATGCTAATGCAGTCACAAATGTGAGTACAGTAGAAAACTTGACTATTAATACACATAAGCAAACATATTCCCTTTGGGGTGCTGGGGATCGAATCCAGGACGTCATTTTTGATAGGCAAGTATTACACCCTTGGCTACAACCCCAGCTTAGTATCAAGTCATTTATATGTATAATTAAATTTATGTCACATTTGTTAAAGAGAGATCAAGTGTGATGCATTGAGAATAGTTAATATAACATGAAAATAGGGGAATAATGATAAAGGTGAGCTTTGAAATAGGTAATATAATAAAATTTTAATTTTATACTAAAGATAAAATAACCTGAAAAATGAGCATTTTGGGAGTCAAGATATCATATACTTTAAAATATTTTCATCCTTAGATTAATGACTTTCAAAGGTATGGTACTAAGTGTCTTCTCCACTATTGCAATTTCAAAAGGGGGACTTAGGGAGAGATAACAGATGTCTGCATTTTCAGGAGGAAAGACTTATTTCAGTTTTTGGGAGATTTAAGACTCGTTTAAATCTGATTTGTCACCTGGTTGATTTTTTTTAACTAAAAAAGTGGAAAATTTACAGTGGTGGTGGTGGTAGTGTGGGCAGTTGATCTTAGTTATTGGTTTTAAATAAATATGGAACCAGAAATCAGGGAAACATGATATGTGGCAACAGAATCTAGAATTACATCTTCTCAACTTTCATGAAGGTGTTTTTATATTAACAGAAAGCTGTCTGGGTTAATTCCATTTTTTTCCTCAGGCGAGTCAAATAGGGAAAAACAATGTCATGAACTAAATGTGCCAGTGTCTATTCTGGTTCATGGAAATTGCATTTGTCACCCACTTTCCCACCAGGAGGCTGACTCAATGGGTGGGGCAGGTGTCACCAGTTTCAGTGGGCTGTGTGTGCCAGCCACTCCTTCTGCTCCCACTTCTCAAGCTGGGTGGACACTCGTCACTCTGTGGTTGACTTCCGCAGAGTGTACTTCACTTATACACGAACTAACCTAAAACTCCAGAGGACTTACTTTGTTTTGATTATTCAGAGGAATGGGTTTGATGTCAGGAGAGATGGCATTTTTTGACTATAGACCCAGAAAGTCTCATACAACTTGCTATGTTACATTGGCTAAACATGCATTTTCTACTTATTAAACTTAATAGCTTCTAAAGTTGGAAGCTATTTTCTTCAAATTGAATCATGTAATAAGTTCATTTTTTCCATGTAATTCTTTAGAGGTATATGTGGAATATATATATATATATATATATATATATATATATATATATATATATATATATATATATATATATATATATATATATATATATATATATATATATATATATATATATATATATATAGTTTCCAACAGGTTATGGGAAATTCAGGGTTTGAAATTGATTAATTCTTTTTCTACAAGTGAATGTAGTCTTTTTTTTTTTTCAATCAGACTCTCCTTGCAGGTGAAACATTTCCTGTTATGTGTTTGGTGGTTAAACTTTATGGCCAAGTTGACTATTTGAAATTAGCTAGGAGACCTACCCCTGGGTGTGTCTGTGAGGGTGTTTTCAGAGAGGTGAGTACCCTGAATGTGGGTGGCTTTGTCCCAAGGACTGTTTCCAGAGAGAATCAAATAGAAACCAGAAGGAAGCAAGCTGAGCACCAACACTCACATCTACCTGCTTCCTAACTGCAGATGCAGTGTGAGCAGCTGCCTCTTATTCCACTGGTCACGCCTTACTTCCAGGATGGGTTCCATCCCCTCAAACTGTGAGCCAATAAAAACCTCTTCCTCCATTTTAGTTGTTTTTGTCCAATATTGTTAAAACAAAAACAATAACTAATGCAGGGGTTATTATTATTATCAGTATTATAAGATTTCATTATAAAAGTAGAAGACTAAGTTATGAAATCTCTTTTCATATTGATCAATGTACTTAATTTTAGCCGATGAATTTAGCCTATTCTAATAAATAAGCAGTGAATTTATACTAATGGAAGAGTCATCTTGGTAGAGTGAAGGAAATATGGACTTCAGAGAAAAACTTCCTTCATTAGCACATACTAATAAAACAGCATTAGAAAAGAACAGTAAAAAAAGAAAAGGTTAATTATGAATCTATGAATAGAGATGACATGTACTTTGTAGAAGTAGAAATATGATAGAGTTAATTGGAAGGGAGTGTTTAGGTATCGATTTGCTTTTTGTGTATGTTTTCCATTCCTAAAATTATAACACATGTGTGATGACAGAGGTTAACATTAACAGGAGGTGTTCTTCATAGTTCTCAAGTTTATTTTCTAGAATCCAGAATCCACTTATATGGTTCCTCAGTCTAGCCACCTTGCTTCTGGTGATAACCTGTCATTTAGCCCCAAGCTTTGTGATTATAGACAGGCCTCCATGACCACCTGTACTGCAAATGCTTGTACTTGGGTTTGGGGTTCTGGGATTCAAATTTAGGGCCTCTCACCTACCTGTACAGTAAATGCTGCTCCGCTGACTGAAACATCTCTTAAGTCCCTGAGAAGTACCTGCCAAATACCATTTTGTTTACTATGATGAGTATACAAAGAAATCGATTATGATCACAGTTTGTAGAGTCTTAACCATCATTTCATTTTCATTTTTAATTAATTAATTATTAATTACAAGCAAGAGATAGGAGAGAGCGAGAGAGAGAGAGAGAGAGAGAGAGAGAGAGAGAGAGAGAGAGAGAGAATGAGAATGGATATGTCAGGGCCATTAACCACACAAATGAACTCCAGATGCATGTGCCACTTTTTGTACCTTGTTTTCCATGGGTACTGGGGAATCAAACCTAGGTGGTTAGGTTTTGCAAGCAAGTACCTTAACCACTGAGCAATCTCTCTAGCCCAAGTCCTAACCATCTTTGACATAACTCTTTAAACGTGCACACGGAGAGCAGAAGTCTAGATAATTTGTAAGCACAAAGAAATCACTTTTGGATGATCATTTGTAATTACAATTGCATATGTACCATATCTATTTCTCATATACAAGTGCCTTTCTGAGAAGCATTAATACTGCAGAAATGTATTGTATTTTATAATGACATGACAATAAATAATTATCCAAGAATATATGCGGAAAATATGGCAAATCCACATTTTCTTATCTAGGTTACCTTTCTTAGTACAAAGTACCAAATTTTAATCCATCTCATCATTTTATTAATATTTACTCAAATGTAGCAATGCCTAGTGCTTCAATGCAAGCAAAATATTCTTTTGAAGATCATCTTCAGTATTTTCACATTATAATTGTGATAGGTAGTAACTGAAAGAAAGACTGATGTGTGTCTGTTTCAGCTATGGTTATAATAATGATGTATACCAAACTATCCAAATCTCCTCCTTCAACTCATGGACTTACAATAAGTGTATGGCTAGGAGAATGACCCATTAGTAAGGAGAGCTTGCTTGCAAAGCCTGTTGGCTGAGGATTAATTCTCCAGCCACCCACATATGTTTGTTTGGGACTGGAGAGATGGCTCAGTGTTAAAGGCACTTGCTTGCAAAGCCTGGTTGCCTGGTTTCAATTCTCCATTACCCACATGAAGTTGCACATAAATTTTGTTCTGGAACCCCCCTCTCTCATAAACACATAAAAGGTTTTAAAAAACAAATTTATTCTCTCTTAATAGGTTTCTGGAAGCATTGTGGTTTATCTGATGCAGGCTGTGATGAACTGGATGGTTCCCTTTCAGGCTATGCATTTGACTGGTTTGGTTCCAGAAGCATGCTTTGGTCTAATATATGGATCACTTCCTCCTCTGGCATATTCTTTTCAAAGTTAATGGAGTAAAAGCAAAGGTAAAACAAAATTGATTCTTGCATTTAAAAGTTTTGGTTTTTGTTAACTTATAATTGACGAAGAGCAAATTGTATAACCAAAGCCTGAGTTATGGGGTTATGCACTGCTCAGTATCCCCTGGGAAGTCCGCAAAATCACATTGCTATAGAAGTATGAATGAAGGAAAAGATTTTGAAAACATAGAGGATTTGTGCAATCTAATAATATATTCATCAAACTGTGTTCAACAAATACTTAATATTTAGCTTGAACCCATATGTCTGATTGACACACACAAAAATTAATAATCATAGGGTGAGAATCCTAAATGTCAATTCAGTGCTTGCATCATGAAACCTCATCAAAACCTGTGATTTGTTCTGATTCTCTCTCTTTAATAGTATACTGGTAGATGTGGTATATCTGAGTTATACAATGGAGGGAATCCAGACCTTTATTTTACGTGAAGCCTCCACTTAGCCTCACGTGGTCTGCAACATTGAAATAAAGTGCACTTCAACGTGGTCTGGGAGCCCAGGCTCTAACAGTGTGAGGCAGGATGGGCAAGGTGGTTGAGAGTTCCAGGTCAGTTCGAACAGCATTGCTAATTCCAAGGTACAAAGGACTTTTTAGAGAAATCTTACCTCAAAGAAACCAAGATCAAAACCAAGAGGAGCACACTTTTCTCATGTTAATTATCTCAGGTCTCTTGCTTTATTTTTTATTCAACTTTGTGGATCATAATTGATTCATCATCAAAATAACTCACAAGGACCCAAATACCTAAAATAATTTCATTCAAGAAGCAAATACATTTCCTGGAGATGAGGTTATCCTCACTGCTCTCACCTGGAATGAAGTGGATCTGAGTATGAATTAAGTGGCCCAACTGGAAGGTTTTGTAAGTGTAGGCATGGACCAAGGCTGTTATTCACAATATTAGGGAAGCCATTAGTGGATACATGTGAATATTTAAAGGAATAAACACTCTGACATATATAAGAGAAAATTGAGGAAAAAATCTGCAAATCTGTTGAGGACTTTATTAGTTTTACTTTATAAGTCTAATTAATATCCCTTAACCAAATGAATTCATTCATATGGAAAAATTCAAAATGCATACATGGTTATGTAATTTAAATGCACTTCCCTTGTCCTCTTACCAACAAAATGTTTTTTTTTCTTTTTGATCAATCCTCAAAGAATTCTGTGCGTGTATATCCTTACATAGATTCATAGATTTTGCACGTGATGGTTCTTGATGCTCATCTGAATCCCAGGTTCTACATTCTTAAGAATTAGGTACCAGACCTACACCTTGCCCATCCACTGCTATATAAGCAATGCCAGATGGTACCTTGACAGAATCTGAGGTGATGCTGTGTGACAGACCTTATTGTGATGATGTGAATTTATGCTTCAAAGATTTTATGACTTTCAGAAATTGCCAAATTCCCATCGAACCAAATATATTACACTTGCTCAAAATGCAATGTTAAAATATTCAAGCTTACTTTGATTTATTTCTGCTTGGGAATACAATCTGGAATTTTGGAATTTATACTTTTTGTAGCAAAATGAAGCATCGTGGCAAACAAAATTATGTAATCTCCACCAGGGGAGGAAAAAGGACAACGAATCTGAATGTAAACCTTTGCACGTACTTTTGCAGAAGTACCTTGGTTAGGTTAGAGCATATTTCTCTTGAAGTGTATGGATCTATTGTGCAAATTTACCTCAAACTTTCATGCCTCATTAGGGGCCTGAGAGTCCAGTTTCCTAAAGCAGAAAACCCATGTTATGTAGGGAAAGGATACCAAGAGGTCTCTTCTACCCCTGGAGACCAGATGGCCTTGAAATTTTGAAGCAACTCACTGTGGGGGCTGTTTGGAATCAAGGGCAGATTTGAAACCATATGGGACTATTTTGGTCCAGAAAAGTTAAATTGCCTAAAGATAGATGACTACAATAAACCATCTCCTTGGGTAGTTGCAAACCCTGAGTTTGAAATACTGGGTTGGTGGCTTCTTGTTATAACTATGTGATTTCTTAATTTCTCCACCTTATTCTTTGCTTGCTATGAGCCTCCATCACCTTGTCTCCTGTTTGCTTTTTCTGAATGGAGACTTTATGATTGCCCTGTTTACTGTCTGTGGTGCAGAGACTGTTGATGTCAGTTCTGTTGAAAGGCGGCCATGGAAAGGGTCAGCCTCGTCATTTGTTTTTTATGGAACCTCCTGCTCTCTACTAGCAAAGCCTTAAATCATTTCCTTGTTCTCCTAGACAGAGTAATAGACTGAATGCGTATTTAAAACAGGGGAAATAAAATGTCCCTCCGAAAATCCCTAACGGAATTGTTTATTTCATCTTCACCTTTAATCCCAAGGAGAATTATTCTTTATTCACAAATACAGTGACTCTAAGCTTTTAGCTGAGTGTTTGCTGGAACATCTACCCAGTAAGCGTTGCTTATGTTGCAGACGGCTACCCTGAGGAGTGATTTGAATTTAAATGCGATTCCCTTATTAGTTTCTGCTAACTGCAAATATCCCAGGCACTTAATTAAGTGGCTGAGTAATGTATGAATGCTCACTTCTGCTTGTCATGCAGAACAAAGTGATGTATTTATATTCCATGCACAATATGAAATTTAATGACACAGGCAACAGTAATTTAGAAAACCTTTGTTTTTATTGTCCTTGTTTTTGCTTAAGCAATTTCTCTACCTTGTCATAATTTGGCCAGGATGGTGATAGAAGACTTGGTCCAAATGTTACTTGCTGGCAGGTGACATTTTCTAATAAATCAGAGGGTCTACTATGCCTCCTAATGACTTAAAACACTGGTGGATTTTCATTAACGATGCTATTTCGGCTTTTGTTCCTTACTCTAATTTTTAATTTAATAGCTGGGAACATTTAAGTGGCTGATTGAGCCAGCGAAACAAAAGGGAGAAGGTAGATTCAGCTGGGTTTTGAGTGGCATTGACTTCGGAGGTAAACTAAAACTGCAGCCAGGATTGTTTTTCTGAGTAGAAATAATATTGAAGCACATTTTCAGATGAGTATTTTAAGAGTCTATTCTGGTGCCTCTTTTGTGTGTGTGTGTGTGTGTGTGTGTGTGTGTGTGTGTGTGTGTGTGTATTTTGGAATCCCAAAAATCCAAGGGTGTTTTTTTTTTTTTTTATTTGTTTCATATTCAAGATGTGGCTTTAAGCCTTGGGGACAGTTTTCTACTGTCCCAATTTCTTGGCACCTGTCTTGCATCGCACACCTCCAAACTAAATGTTTATGCTTGGCTATTTTAAACTGAGCTCTGCATCTATGTGTGGTCATGTGGACAGATGCAATACTTGTCAGATGGGGCTATTGTCATGCAAAACAGGATTTCATGTCCTCTCCTTTGAGCTATGCATGGTGTTAGGAGGCTTCTTTAATTAGAGTCTCACTTCTTTCTGTTCTGGAAATCCTAACCTCAATTAGGTGCCTCTCTTTATTTAGAGTTTCATTTGTTTCCTAATGGACTTAGGTGGGTGGCGAAGTGGGTCAGAGATGCAGCATATTGCTTCCTGGTAGAAAATGTATTTTATATCCTGAATTTTGTGCCACAAGAATCTGTTACACTGATCTGAAGTATAATGTCTGACTCTCTTGTGAATTGTCTATAAATTATGTTTTCCTGTTCACACATACCTGCATAATACAATCTTGTTCCTGTCAGCTTTAGCCTCACTGTACCCAGTGGCACCTTAACCAATGCCAATGACGTCAGTCTGCAGGGAGGGAGAACAGCTCTGTGCAATCCTGACAGCAAAGACCCCACTGCTCTGTGAATTCTTGGCAGTGCTAGTCTTTGGTGCTTCAATAATCATAAACTACTGCTCTGTGTAAAACAATTTGTGTACTCTGCAAAATTCATAGTACTATTCGAAAATATTTCCGTTTTAGTTTTCAGCCCTCTCTTCTCACATCCTAAATGCTATGTAGGTGCCCTGACAGGACCCCAAGCAAGACGATGGGGAAATCACTGGAAATGAAGCAAGAATTCCAAGGAGCTGCTCTGATCTCAGTTTTGTGCTTCTGCATTTGATGAGTTTATTCTCCCTGACTCTGGAATAAGCAGACTTCACTGCAGCCCTTTCAGCCACTGTGACCTCACCATATGCCCCTGACTGGAGAGAAGCCCAGGTTGGCTGTCTATAGTCAGAATCTACATATGTTGATGGGAGGGACTCAGAAGGCAGCTGCCTCTGTCCCTTTAGGCAGATTCCATTCAGAGGAAAGAAAGGTATTATCTTTTGCCTGCCTGTATGGTGCAGAGTGTTTTTGAATTTCTCCAGGAGTGAGCACTGCCACTTCCCTTTAGCTCCAGATTGGAGCAGCTGAGGGATCAGATCCATCTTGGTAAACCAACACCCTCACTTGCCCCTGTTTCTTTTAGTTTTTTTTTTTTTTCTTTGTCTTCAGCTAATCAGCAGTGACAAGCTCCTTTGACTGCTCACTTCTGCAATGAGGCTTCAAGCTTCTAGGCATCAAGATTAGTGAGGTTCTCTTCCGGGTGGGCCAGTTCGTTTCTCAGTGACATGAGAACATTGCCTAGGGTGTGCACTGGGTGATCCTTGTCAAAACAAATACAATTCTGCTTCCTTGACAGATTTCCAGCTATTTACTGCAAGCTCAAGAGACTAGAAAAACACATATTCCCTCTATCTTCCCTTCTCATAACCACATTGAATTCTGTTATTTTTAATTTGAACATGTGAGCAAATCCTGCCAAGAGGGTCTCAGGATTAGAATGATACTTCAATGTTTAGTCCATACATTTATTTGGTGTTTAATTCCTAGTCTCAACTCCTTCTTAACTGTGATCTAGCCTTGGTTTAAAAACAGAAACAGAAGATTTATATTGTCTATAGGCAATCAATTCCATCAGATAGGGTAGATATAGTACACACACACACACACACACACACACACACACACACACACAGGTGCTCAGTTGGGAGAAATATGTAGGATCGGATGCTCTGATCCTTGATGCGGTGCAGTTTCAGCTTCTCATACCATCCTATACACTTATGTTATCCAAGGTGTCTATTCTCCAGGCCCAACTGGTGAGGTCTGTAATCTGCTGTATGTTCTGAAAGGCAGTGTAGAGTGGCACTGAGGTGGCTTTTCAGTGAGATGAACCTTGACTCCTACCTAGCATGATGACATGGCGTCAATAAATATCCACTTGGAGCTACTTGCCACAGCTCTCTGAGTCTCAGTTCCTCATCTTTAAGAAATCAAGATGACTATATATGTGTTTCAGACAGCGATTAAGTAGAATACCTGTCAATGAAATGGAAAATATAATTTGCCAAGACTGTTGCACGCAGCTGATTTGAACCCATATTATTATTATTATTATTATTATTATTATTATTATTTCTTTCTATTCTATATTGAAATTAAAGGTCAAATGTATGTTAAGAGTGAAGAAAGGACAAATTCTCTTAATATACACCTACATATCTCTCAGATTGATGTAAATAAAATTTTAAGAATCTAGGTATTATTTTTAATAGTTAAGAGCACGAGTACTTGTACTAATATCTAGATATTTTTTGTCTATCTGCTTGTACAATATTCTGAATTTTCAACTCACAGTGAAGAAATAAAAGTAAGGAAACATTGCTATTTGTAAGAGTTACTTTACTTGTTGCTAAATCCCAAATCCCTGGCCTGAATCTTCAGTCCATCGTGATAGAGCATGTGTGAAGGTAGAAGCATGAAGCAGCTATTCACATTGTGTCTGCAAGCAAGCAGTGAGAGAGGAGGAATGCCTGTGCTCAGCCTGCTTTCTCCCTTGATAGAGTCCAAGATACCATCCCATGAACAAGTGCCACCCCACAGATAAGGTGGTTCTTCCCAAATTTATAAACTTAATTAAAATAATCCCTCACTGGAATACCCAGAGGCTTTGTTCCTAGGAGATTGTCCATTCTGTCAAGTTGATTCACACTAAATGAAGAATTTCCTTTTTTCTTATGTTATTTTTAGTGTGGTTGTGTTTGTGTTTGGTAAAGTTTTATATGTGTGTGGTCAATCATGTGGAAGCTACAGGTTGTTGTTGGGTGGATAGCTTCTTTATCATGTCACCTTGCTTTGTGAGACCGAGTCTCTCATTGAACCCAGAACTCATCAATTTAACTAGACTAGATAGCCAACAAACCTTTTTTTTTTTTTTTTTTTGCTTTGGAGTTATTCGTGTATACCACTATACCCTGCATTTTATGTGAGTGCTATGGATCTGAACGCAGGACCTTATGCTTATACAGTGAGCACTTTACCCACTGAGCCCTCTCCCGTGCCCAAGAATTTCCTCAGTTTTATCTATGTTTATCTTTTATCTATAGTCTTTTCCAAACATATTTTTAAAAAACCCTCATTGCCCATCTCCATCTTTTCCATCATCTCTATATATTCTTTAAGTTCATCCCCCATATGTGCTGTTTAGCATTGATACATGGCTAATCAAATTTGCTTCATTGATTGTTAATAGCATAGGTAATATTGTATCTCCAGATTCAGTCTTTGTTTCTCATTTTAACTTGACATTCAAAGAAATAATTTTGTAAAATAAATTTTAAGAAATTTTATTGGAGCTTGTGATGGTTAAGTTTTGATATCAACTTGACCTTTCAAATAATCTTGGGTGGGTCTCTGAGGATGTTCACAGGAAGGCAGCCTCTCAGTAGGGGGAAGGATGTAAGGGTGCTCAAAGGAGCTAGAAGTAAACATCCTTTCCTGTGTGGGCAGTACAGAAAGGCAATTCCAGAGATTCAGGAAGCCATGAAGTCTGGGATAGAATTGCAAGACCCCACCCTAGGGCTATATAAAGTTGAAAGAATTCTCTCCTGGCTTTCTTGCCTGTTTGATGTGTGAGTGGTGTTGGTGATAGGTTGGACCTGTGAAAGAGGACCAGCCTCTCGCACTTTTATGGGACTTCCCCTGGATCTGTAGCTTGAATAAATCATTTCCTCCCATAAACTGTGCATGGTTTGGAGATCCATCCCAGCAGCATGTGGCTAACTGTGACAGATTTTGGTACCAGGAGTGGGGTGATTCACTGAGATGAATCTGACCATGTGGATTTTGATCTTCTGGAACTTGTGTGTTGGAAGAATGGACATGTACTTGGTACTTGCAACTGAAGATGCCTTCCAGAGCAGTAAGCCAAGTTTTATAGACTATTCTGGTGAGAATTTGGAAATGCTTAGTGCAGAGAGAATTGCATTTGAAGGCTTGGCTTGTGAACTTTCTATGGGGAAGGAGAGACTGCAGAAAACCTAATAGAAGTGTTTGCCTGGGTCAAGTGGTGGATGTGTCCTACTGCCCATGCCCAGAGAGTTTGAACAAGGTTAAATTAAATAATGGATTGTGTGCTTAGCTATGGATATGGGACTGAGAATTTAAGATTTGAAGTTAGAAAAACCTCAAAGCAAGTTTAACTTACTGGCAGAGACTGGCTTTTGATTATGGTCCAACAGCTTTACATTGAAACAATGGAGAAGGACAGAAAGATGGACTGTGCAAACTCTTTGGAAAGGAAATCACTAAAAGAAAGGAATCTGCTCTTCGAAGTCACATCTATTTTGTCCCTGAATTAAAAACATGGCTGTGTCTGCATACCTCATATTGCTTTTGGAAGCATGAAGAATGCATGCATGGAGTGGGTCATGAAGTGTTGGTACTACTAAATGGGACACGGAACACAAAAGGTTAGAGTATTTGAGAATGGGTCTGAAACCCCAGCAAACCCGGTAGGCATTTCCCCATCTCCACCCTTGGAAAACTCCCTCCCAAAGAAAGCCACATGAATCCAAGTTCACACCCCAGCTGTGCCTGGAAGGTGGCAGTTCCTCTGCCCCCACCATCTGATACGTGCCCAAACTCACATCTACATGCAAAGCAGGTATTCACAGGTCGCTGATTACTGCCAATTTCCATTGCCCATTTCTTCCCCTCCCTCCTTCTCTACCTCTATTTAACCAATGGGGATCCTAAATTAAACGGGAATATATTTCCACATCTTTCCCCTGGGTCAATGCCCATTATTCTCTCTGAAGAGATGAGCTGTACACACAAGCTGTACACACTTCCAAGAGCTGTAACAGTTCTGTGGGTTCGCAGGCCTACAGGCACGCCTCCATGGCTGTCCGGGTCCCCTGCTGCCATTGCCCGCAGGGTTCGCTGCCACTGCCAGCAGGATGCCACAGCCGCTCCCAGAGCTATAACATGGAACAGACCTCACCTGGTGCTGGCAGGCTGGACAAGGTCCCAGAGACCCAGCAGCCAGCCCCAGCAGCCAGCAGGGACCAGTAGAAGTGCAGGATGAATGGGTGGGCTCCACCCCACCCTGACTGCGAGGCCCGGAAAAACCCCAGGCTGACTTCAGGACCAGCCCTTTTTTTCTTTTATTAAAAACAACAATGAAGTGCACACAGTCCCAGGAGCCACTGCTGAGATGCGGTAGATGGAACAAGGCATGAAGTCCCTGTTTGGCCAGTGAAGCCATTGGATGATGGACTGTGGTTTGTAGTGGACACCCGAAGATGTTTTGGACATACCAGGACTTTGCAAGGGCTACCATGGAGCACTGTTGGCTTGGGATGGACATTTCCCCAGGTCCTCAGCCAAGCTGGAGGGACAGAATCTGAAAATCCAGAGACTGTCAGTCACTGGTTGTGGTATGGGACTTGAACTGCAGATATGGATGTTTGCTGATGTTTGTTGTGTTTGCTTTGGTCCTGTCTTTCCTTGTATGCCTCATATCATTTGGAAAAGTTTGCTCTGTGCCACTATAGGCTAAAAGCATGTAACTTGTTTTGGTATATAGAACTCTAAGGGGCCTTGCCTTGTGTTGGGGGAGATTATGTGTTTCCAGTTGTTTGTGAGATAGTTATATCATGTTAGGTGGAATTGTGATCTTATTACTGTCTTCATTTAGAAATTAAGCGTGATGTAAGGATATATGTTTTGAAGTCAAGTTGACAAGGGGTGGACTGTGATGGTTAAGTTTTGATGTCAACTTGACCTTTCAAATAATCTTGGGTGGGTCTCTGAGGATGTTCACAGGAAGGCAGCCTCTCAGTAGGGGGAAGGATATAAGGGTTCTCTAAGGAGCTAGAAGTAAACATACTTTCCTGTGTGGGCAGTGTAGGAAGGAAATTCCAGAGATTCAGGAAGCCATTAAGTCTGGGATAGAATTGCAAGATCCCACCCTAGCTCTATATAAAGGTGAAAGAATTCTCTCCTGGCTTTCCTGCCTGTTTGATGTTGTGTGAGTGGTGTTGGTGATGGGTTTTTCTCTCTGCTTGGACCTGTGAAAGAGGACCAGCCTCTTTCACTTTTATGGGACTTCCCCTGTAACTATAGCTTGAATAATGCATTTCCTCCCATAAACTGTGCCTGGTTTGGAGATTCATCCCAGCGGTGTGTAGCTGACTGCAAGAGAGCTTAAGATACATTTTATTTAAGTAAGCTGTGTCTTTAATATCTGAAACCTATGATGATTAAAAAAGGTTAAAGTAATATCCCACTTGCTAGTTCAAAGAGAAAAAAGATTTATTCTGTTGCAAGGTTTCATATGTTTTCATCCATGAGTTGTGGGCTCCACGGCTGAGCACCAGGAGTGATGCAGAATATCATGGCAGAGAGGATGTGGTAAAGCTTTCCACCTCAGATATACTGAAAAAACAGAAATAAACAGAGGAAGAGGAGAGTGGTTCCAGGGCCAAAGCATGACCCCTCATCACGTACTTCCTAAAACTACATCCCACTGAGCTTTGAACTCACCAAAGGATGAAGAACAGACTTCATAATACAATAACATTTCAGTAGTTCCAATAGCTAGATGTTAAATCTTCAGCCTAAAGAATCTTGTGGGGACATATAATATTTAATCCATAGCAGTAATTACATAAACGATTAGAAAAAAAAACAATACTAGAGATTTGCTGTTGCTCCCTTTCTATCTCCATTTCCAACAGTACCTAGAGTGGGGGTTGAATAAGGTCTGGCTGGTTAACATTTACATGCACATACATATTTTAATAAAACAGATGAAATTGCTAATACTTAGCCACTACTCAGTTCAGTATATTAATATTTGATGAGACAGGAAGAACTTCACATGCTCTAGGGAACAAAAGTTTGCTGTCCCTTCTCCTCCCATAAGATATGTCAAGGACTGAAGATTTTGAAGTGGGTTTAATTTCCCTCCCTGGAAAGGGTAGGTGTCTCTGAAGTTGTAAATTCAGTCCAGTTCTAAATAGGAAGCTGAGTGTAGTCTCCAAGAAACAGAAGAAAAAAGCTCCATACTGTTTATGTTTTCTTCTCCCAAGTAAAGAAAGCTGAGACAAATCGGCTTATATATTTTATTTACCATAGTTCATAATAATTGTATTCAAATTTCCATTTAACAGAAATCTCTGTCCATGGCTGGGCTTTATGCCCTTATCCCATGACCAAAGACCTGAGGCAAGGGCAAGTCTCATGCTCTCAACATGACTTTAATACAATCCTGTGTAACATCCAAATTACCTTGGAACCTTCATTTAAAAAAAATTCGGGTTCCTCATTGCACATGTTTCATTTTAGTAGAATGGACATTAAGAAACATTTCAAGCAATTTTTTGAGTAGCTCCATTCTTAATTCCTAGTTTAGTTAGGATTGGCACCATCTCAGTATTCCAGCCCAGATCTGGGGGAGCCCATTCTCTCCCCTCCACAGCAACTCCTGAACTTGCTCTCTTTTCCCTTCCATAGTGTACTGTAAACACTCAGTTTATACCTGCTACAGGAACACAGAGATTGAAACAGTGTTCTCCCTACTCTCAAAGAGAATATTTTTGTCTTATAGCATTGCCAACTCCAGGAATAATGTCCATACTGTTCTTCCAAATAAGACTTGTACCAAGAAAGTGAAAATATGTATAATCATTATCATGCC